>OU015499.1:126401139-126538639 GCA_907164885.2 Dolomedes plantarius | reverse complement strand
AGTGCCCTTGGCGACAAACTTTTGCAGCTTTTCGGATCAGTGATGGACTAAAATAAGTCTACAGATGCTGCTAGAAAAATGTTGGAAAACAGCTATTGAAGTAAGTTTAATTTACAGGTATTTTTTTTATGTAATCTATGACAGTACTGTTTTGTTAGGATGTTGAAAATGATATTTATGATTTCTACATTTTACGCTATTTTTTTGTGAGTGAAGCTAAATTCTAATACAATTCGTATAACTATTAAACCGTTAAAAACTGTATGTTCAGGCATGCTTTGTTGTTTTCAGTAAATAAGTAGATTGAAACTTTTTGGTCGATATTAGCGTACTTTTAAAATATACACTCTACGATTTCAAAAGATTGCTAAAAGTTTTCAATCTGATAATTTTATTTGCACTTTTTATCCTAATATTATAAGTATATTATACAAGTCAGATATGAGACATAAAGTATTTAGCAACTTTGCTTGTTATGAGTTATACAAATGACTTTGAACTGTTAATAATCACGATAAAAGATAAAGTATACAAGGAAGAGTTCCATATTCTGCGTCGTTCGGTGAAAAGTTGTCAAACTCCACCAAGTGGAGTTCTCTTAATGAGAAATTTAGGGAAAATACCATTTCACACTGTTTTAAAACTTTTAACCTGATAATCAATACTTTGTATGAAAATTCAAAAATAAGTAGCTAATAAAGAACCGTAGAATTATTTTAAGAAGGAAATAAAGCAACAGCATTTGTCAGGATTAAATAATTAAAACAGTCTAAATATTTGCAGAGTGTCCAAAATGTATCAATCGGTTTTAGTAAATGTTGTAGGGAAACAATATATTCAAAATACAAGAATTTAATTTTTTTAAAAAAAATCTTAAAAACTTGAAAATAGACATGTAAATTCTTCAAGATAAATATATATAAGCATACAAACATAGTGAAAAAAATAAATGAATTATATGAAATTAACAGTTTGTAGCAAGATTATATCAACATATATAGAAGAATGAAAAAAAGCAATCAGAATAGTATTGCTAGTGATTTTTAAGATCAAAAATTTAAATTTAAAATTTTTACTAAATATAAAAATCAATTATAAAACTAAGATCAAAATTTAAATATTTTAGGAGAGGGTACAGAATTAACTAAAAACATAAATTGTGAATCTTCATTTGAGAAATTAGATTTAAAAAACACTGACAAAGGCAAACTGATGTACTAGATGCACTCAGACCTGCAGTAAGACCTATAAACCAGATTTGAATAACAAAAGGTAAGTTCATGTCTTCCGGATGGTATTCCTTGAAAAAGTGAAAAATAAACATGTTATAAAAGGAATTGAAATTTTTTTCTTTGACTGAATGTATAATTCATTGTCTGAAGCTAATCTCCTATTTCATTGGATGAAAACATCTGAGTGATCATCATTAAAATTCAATTATGTGAAACTGAAAAAATCCATGTGGCATTTCTACAAAATAATCTCTGACCTTTGGTGAGGTAAGAGCAGAACTTAGCTGCGTTAGGTTTGAAGCCTATTAAACCACAAAACTAAATCATAAATTTTTTTAATTACAACCCAAGAGCAACAGAACATAAACAAAGTATGTTCGTATATAATCACCAAATTTGAGGCTATAAAAAATCCAGCACGTTTTATCAAAACATGTGTTTGGTGATTTTTTAATTTAATTTCCTGCTTAAAATATTTTAAAATTGTCAAAACATCTAAAGCTTATTGAATTTAAGAAACTATCATTTATGTGCATTAAATTTTTTAAAATTAGAATAAAATTGATATGCAATGTTAATTTTATGTGAAACTTATAAATACAACTAATTGAATAATTAAATTTTCCACATAAATGATGAACTGGCACTAAATGGTGAGTGTTTACAGCTTGGTACCATGGGCAGCAATCTGCAGTTTAGCTATTGCCTTCTCAAATCATTCTTCTGTCAGAGAACTTTTTATTTATAATTACATTTGATATAATTTTTTTTAAAGACTGTATTCATCATATGTATCAATTTTTCTGTATTCATCCAGTGTTAAAATTGTTCCTGACAAATTTTAGTAAATAACTTTCATTCTCATCTTTCATCATATCAAAGATAACGACAATAGCATTAAATGCAATATTCCTAAATTTTCATCATTTTAGGTACATCATTCATTATAATATGCTTGTTTAAAGTTTTAAATAAATGTATTTCAAAGAAGATGATGTAAAGTAATACTTGATATTTAAAATTAAAATTCTTTTTAAAGAAAAATTGTTTAACACTTCAAAACTCTGTACTCGGGGCAAGCCACAGCTAACAATACTAGGTAAACTACGGCGAACAATTTACACCCGCAAAGCAAGTATCTCGCCGCAGCTACAAAATGTAGTTTGCCATATTTGGCCTTTTATCGCCTATTGAAGATAGATTTTTCATCGGTTGCTTTCCAGCAAAGGTGGAGAGACAGTTTTGTTTTCACATCACAGTTTAAACTAATTTTCTCATGTTAAAGTATACCAACATAAATTTTCAAATTGTCTTAATTCCTATAAAAATTGTTTCTGGTTCATTTTATGATTTCAAATAGTATGTGGCTCTCATAGATCATGCATTCTTATAAATTGCTTTGCCAATTTTTTTTTTTTGCTCTCCGAAATATGTGAAAAGGAAAGAGAGAGGGGGGGGGGGGAGGTTACATACTATTTACTTATTTCCCAAAGTAATGTGAGGGAGTTTCAGAAATCCTCAATAAATTTTTGAATCATGTTTACTTTTATAAATACGGGATCATACAAAAATTTATTATTATAGATGCAGATTTCTCGGTATTTGGGTTTTCGCAATTGTTAGTTTTTACTTTCCCTGCAGGAGATGCGATCTGTTTCAGAAATTTTGTTTTCATTTAAAATAATAAGTGTACCCAGATATATTAATAAATGATGCAAATTTAAAACAAAGTGTGGTAACTGAAGTATGGTTTTTTAATTATAGATCTTTTTTCATTGCATGTATTGTACAGAGTTGATTATTATCAGTCTCCGGAAATTTAGTTTTTGGATTTATGTTAGGCATTTCTTACATATCTTATTTTTCAAAGAATTTACTTATTTTCACTTTTTTTTTGGGGGGGGGGGGGATATAAGTGGTCAGTTGTAGAAATGAGGGAATAAACATAAAACGATTATATAAGGCCTTAAGTTATGGAAAAGAATTTAAGCCAGATTTAATTTACAGAACCAAAGTGTCTAAAAATAAATATTTCTAGATTTTTTTACCAGCAAAATCATTTATGATTTGATCAAATTTTAATATCCTCATGCTCTATAGAAAGTATTGCAAGACTATTTAATCTCTACTGCGATATTGTTGGTCTCAGGTATGTTTTAATTAATTTTAATCTAGAAAAGCTTCTGCTCCCAGTCCCTATTTGAAAAGCTAGCAGCTCTGTCATTTGTAGCGAGGAATCTTAGAATTTTTATGGGTTTCAGAAATATTAAGATGGAAGAATGTTTTAATGCTTCCATTTCTTCAACCAGCATATCGAGATTTACATCTGCATGTTTTACACACTTCGTTTGGTTGTTATTCTGAATAATCTTTACATCTGTTAACATAATTTTCTTTTAGACATTTTTAAAATTTTCCTAATCTAATAGGTGAAATTGGCTTAAAGCCGGTCCTGCCCTTTAAAGTGTTATGATGACTACACTAATGACCTCTTCTAATGAAAAATCATATGCATTTAAGTTTTTCAACACTTTATAAAATTTTCCCATTTTCCACAATTTAACTAGGGAAATATTTCAATGGAGAAAAAAAAAAAAAAGCTACCCCCGAGTTAACACTTTCTGAGGAATCTTCTTTCTGAGGAAACTTTGTGTTACCAAAATTCCACATCTACATTGAATACCAGATGCTCCTGCCAAAGAAACGAAGCCTTGTGAATGGTCAGATTGCTCTATGACATTACATTCTCTCTCGCATGCTGTATAGCACATTATTTACTAAATACATGAAAGACCACATTTTTGTCGCCCAAATATGTCTACGCTTTATCAGTTAAATCATTATTTTAATGATTTATGTCTGAAATGTACCTTTTTATCAACACTGTTATAGGAAAAAGTGTGAAATATATCGCAATGGAGGAATTGTACTGCTCTAGTGTCTCGCCTGTATTCAGTTTAGGCTTCCCCTGAGTATACACAGTTATTAGTATATTATATATAAAAATGTTTAATTTTCTCTGCACCATGTATTCTTTAGATTTCTTTGTTAGAAACATTTGAAGATTTATAAACTCTGTATTAACTGATATTTCTGACTGCCTTGATATTATATTTAAAAAAAATTTAGTGTAAAAATTATACTTGGGTCAGTTTAGAACTAGATTTAAATTACCTGCTCTCTTACCTGCATACTCTTTATACTGGATATTTTGTACATATTGGCAAAATTTATAACTACATTCTTGCAGTTTATGTCAGGGATAATTTTTTAATATATCCAGTTTCGGTGCTTAAGATCAGTGTTAGTCAAATAGATGTATTAGTATTTATGTTTCCTAACTGCTCCCCTCCTAGGGGTAAAAAATATTCATTGAATAGAAAGTAACTGTTATTAAAGTGTCAAAAGTGAATTTTTGTAAATTCTGGTGCTCTATTTTCCTCAGTGCTCTAGAAATGTGTTGTACAATTATGCTGTGATGGAATATGCATGAAATGAACTATATTTATTGATGGGAAAAAGTTAAAACATGTATTTGAGGATTGTATTAAACCACAAATGTAAAAGATAACTGTGTTCAAAACATGAAAATTTAAGGTGATGAGTTTTCATTTTGCGTAAGGGAAATATGTATGAACATTCTGTACAAAGTTCTTTTATGAAAACTGTTTGAAAAAATTTCTGAATAGAAATAAATCATTTGCCAGCTTTTTCTTTCCTTTGCAGTCATATACATAATTTTGCATTTCATGTTGAACTTTCTTACTCACTATCTGTTTTCTTGACAGTTACTTTATATATAACTTTATTTTAAAAGTAATTTATAGAAACCTGATAAATAAAAAATTTGAGGATTTTATGTGAATTCTACATTTCAATATTTAAAAGTTTGGAAATTTCTACAATAACTTCATATTTTAAAGTAACAGAGTATAAAAGTTAATAACTTTGCACTGGAAAATTTGACATCCTAGTTTATCATTCAGGCTTTTGATCAGGGCCAGCCTTAGTCCTTTTGAGGCCAAATTGAAGAAATTTTGGTGGGATCCTTCAAAATTCTGATATACATGAAATGATAAACATGTAATGTGAAGCATAAAAGACAAAAATTAGGAAGGTGGTTATATTTTCTTTGTATACATTTTTAAGAAAATAAAAAAATATATAAAGTAGCTAGACTACATATATTTTATTTACAGAACAAAATTATTTGCAATAAAATTTTGCTAGATTCTTTTATCAACAACATCATTTATAAATTAATGAAATTTTAATATCCTTGTTTCTACATGCTCTGTAGACACTATCGCAAGACAGTTGAGTCTCTTCTGGGATATAGTTCACCTCGGGTATGTTTTGATTAATTTTAATCTTGAAAAGATACTTTTTCCCAATGCTACAGTTACATGAATTGTTAAAAAATTCCTTAAAGATATAAAAGCATTTGAAAAGCCTGTAGCTGTCATTTATAGCATTTGCAGAATTTTTATAGGGTTTCTGAAACAATAGGTTTTAATACTTCCATTACTTACCCTGTATTTAGCTGTCTATTTCAACATCTTTTATAGACTTCATCTGGTCATTATTTTGAATCATTTTTACATCTGTCAAGACAGTTTCTAGTATCGATACATGCTCCTGATGTTCATTCTGCAGAATCGTCTCAAATCAACTTGTATAGTTTTACACAGTACTTGTTAAAAACGATGAACCTCAAACATTTCTTTCAAGTTATTGGTTCATCTGCATACTCGTAATTGAATATCTTTTTCATTTTTGTAAATGTTTTTCTGGAAATTCTGGAGTGACTTTCAAATTGGTCGCAAGCTCTGTGGCTCTGATTAAAATTTGTTTGAAATCAGAGTGGCTATATTTTGTCTGGCATTCTAGAGGGTTTCTAAATGATCACAGTACTTCCTTTCAGACATTTAAAATTTTTCTTCATGTGGGGCTTTGTACTAGCATAGGGCCCAATTTCTTCCTATAACTCCAATCATATTTAAGCAATCCCTGCCTTTCATAATTATTTCTTTACATATTTTCTATCCTTTTATGCATAGTGTTCCTAAGGTTGTCTTGTGATTATTCACATCATTTGAATTCTGTGGTGAACTCTGGGAAGTTTGGCTTCATAGACTTTTTAAAATTTTATGAAGAGAGCTCTGACTAGCGGCCTAAATTTGTTGGGTTGATATATACAGGTAAAGCTACCCACGGCAGAAAAATTGTTGGTATTTTGCATCTTTCACATTACATGTTATCTTATTGAATCATCATTTGGTAAGTCATGTTTTAGTAGGTATTTTGCTCTATTAAATCCTTTAACTATTTAAAGAAGTTTTCAGAAACTTTAAAAATTTGCTTGACATTTTTTGCATAAGAGAATCTGCGAAGATTCTCTTGTGGTAGATCTTTACAGATCTTGTGTGTGGTAGATCAGCTTCTTTTTTATCAAGCTCTTTCAACTTCTGGCTTTAATTGCTGTTAACTTGCTACAAGAATAAGCAACAAGTTTGTAGCCTGAAAAAACTTTATGACCTAGCCTCTACATTTCTCTGTAATATGAATACAATGATTTCTGATTCACAAAGTCTGTTGTTAAAAAATATATATTACGTACGACATTCAAACCATTGTGGTGAGATTTTTCTCAAAACTGCCAATTTTCTCCCTTCGATTCTTCAGTTTGTTCTGTAAAGAAGCTATACAAGGTAGGCATGAAACATACTTTACATTCATGGCACTAAAAATGCAGGGCAGGGAAAGGACCCAATTATTTTAAGCTTTTAGTGGATTTCTATTTTTAGTTTTTTGCGAATATTATAAATCTCCTTTCACTTCTGACTAATATGTGAGATTTTCTTGTAGCTTTAATTGTGTAGGAATAAATATAGATGACAGAAGGCCTCCAAGTTATCAAAAAAAAAAAAAAAAATTAGTAATCGTTTGTCGGGAAATCAGATATTTCTGAATTATGTCTAGTACCCTCTTGAAAATCTAAGATGTCCTGAGCATTGTAATTAAAAATGGTCAGAATGTGATTTTTGCATTCATAGGTATAAATACAATTGTGTTTTCAACTTAATTAATGCAAATTTATGTTAGCATATTCATGGTGGTGTGTGGCATTTTCTTGAAACTCATTTTACCACTTTTATATCTGATATATTT
Source organism: Dolomedes plantarius (assembly GCA_907164885.2). Taxonomy (NCBI): domain Eukaryota; kingdom Metazoa; phylum Arthropoda; class Arachnida; order Araneae; family Dolomedidae; genus Dolomedes; species Dolomedes plantarius. Next base: position 126,531,236 of record OU015499.1, on the reverse strand, counting down.
AAGTGATGATTTCATTGAGAAACCTGTCAGTGGCTCTGAATTTCATGAAAATGTTTTAATGAAAACATAAAGTTTGTCGACAAAGTTAATTAAAATTGAATAAAATTATCTTAAATTCTCCCTATCTTGTATTCTGTAATCCAATCACAATTGTTATAGATTATAACTCTCTATCTCAAAAAATAAATACTTATATTATAAAAGTTCCGAATGCTCCTAATCCAAATATCCCCAGATATCTTGAGTTTTCTGATTTTTTTTGCATTCTGATATAAGCTTAACAATCCATTATTGTTAACTGCCTTATACTAGTTTGTAAATATTTGATACTCCAAAGAGATTTATATAAAAGAATTTTGAAGTAAAATTTTATTTGAAAGTAACAATAACTTGCTTTTTAGGCAATATCTTTTTCTTTTTGTCACATTTTCTGGAATTAAATAGAATAAATGTTTTGCCAGTATCCTGACCTGAGCTTATGTGTACAAAATATAGAAAAATTACTTTTTGTAATAACTGTCAAGTGTATTACTTATAAGGATTGAAATTTATTATTATATATAATGTTTGAAGTTTCCTTAATTTGGAAGGAGATCAGAAAGGAAAAATTGTTTATGGGAAGTAATTTGTAAAAAGATCATAATATGTTTGTATATGAACTAAACAATTTTAATTTAATTTTGGTAAATTTATGTGTCTGCAGATTTTGTTTTTAATTTACTTATACTTTTAAAAGATATAATTCGTGGGAGAATTACTGTTCCGTATACTATGCATATATGTTTCTTAAATTACTGTTTTGTTAAATATGGTATTAAACTTTTGCTGTTACTCTAAGTGTATACATTTATGACTGCAGAATAAAATATTTCATACTCTATCATGAAAAATTATTTTTATTGTCAATTGCTTTTCTATGTCATTGTTAATGGAGAGGTAGGTGGGATTTTCTCAAACCAAGAAGTGTTATAATAGGTATAGCTTAAACTTCATCTGATTTCCTGTAATACTGAATATTGTAGAGTTTTGAACAAAAGTATTCCAGTCTATGTGGATATCTTAAAATCATTTGACTTGATACACACAATGAAAAATGTTATAAGATTGCCTTATCTTGTAAGGACAAAATGGATTTCCAATATCCTCTGAATCATACAATTGTTTTATTTATTTTAATAGCTAGTATAAAGGTAACTTAAGATAATCAGAATGTAATTCGAATTATTCTGAATTTATCTTAATTTCAATTTTATAATTCTAATTTTTAAGTTTGCAAGATTTATAACGAAACTATTTGAATGTTATCAACAAGTTGGAAGAGTGTTTGAAAGATAATATAACGCTAAGTGTCCACTTGTGGCAAAACAGTCTCGAGACTAGACTCACAAATGGATAAGGGCCTGAGAGCAGTTTGGAGACAAGCAAGTGCAAGTATCAGAGATTGCATCTGTCTCAAGTGGACATGCTCATTCCTGCTCTAGTGACTTAGTCTCCCATCTTCCGTCATTGTTGGAAGATTTTTGTCAGAGCTGAGACTTGATTTCATTCTTTGAATTTAATTTTTAATTTTATTTCACAATAAATGTAAATCGGTAAGTAATTTTTCAAAATGAGCGAAAAGAAGGTTGTACCAGATAAAGGAGAGTGGACTTACGATGAAGTGCTGAAGTTAATCCATCTTTATGAGGAACAGGAGTTTTTATGGAACGTGAAACATAAATTATACAGGAATCGTGATAAAAACACGAGCATGTTCGAAGAATTTGCGACAAAATTTAAAAACTGTGATGGTCATTTTTTTTTGTTTCCTTCCCTTCAGTGGTAAGCTGGTACTTTCAGGGTATTATTCGTTTATTTGTGAGTCTGTTATAGATATGTTTTGTAGTGCGTACAATAAATAAATTTTGAGTTTTATTGTACAGTCACAAAGTTTTTTTGTTAGGTCAAAAACTTGGATCTACGTATGCAGTTTGTAGTATTGATAATAAAATTAAGCGGAAGGGAAAGATGTCTTCATAAAAAAGAGAAAAAATAACTAAAATATGTAGCGGGACTGTACCGTACTTGAATAGTCACTTGAATATGCTTACCTGAAGCCAGAAAACGAAGTGTGACCATTAATCTGTAATGAACAGGAATTGCATCACGTAATTTTGTGTCTTGCTTGACAATCTGGTGTTTTACTAAATTTAGAAGCAGTTCAAATTGCACTGCAGGCATCTCAATAAAATTTCTGAACTGTTGTGCATCTTCCAACCACAACTCATTTAACCTTTAGCTTACGGGGCCCATTTTTCCGATTCCCGCTTTAGAATGGGAAAATTCATACCCCCTTTGTAAGAACAGCCATTAAGGGGGTTATATATGTATGTATGTATATATATGCATATATATTTGTATATATATATATGTATATATATATGTGTGTATGTATATATATTTGTGTATATATATATATATGTATCTATATATATATATATATATATATATGTATATATATATATATATATATATATATATATATATATGTATATATATATATATATATATATATATATATATATATATTTATATATATATATATATATATATATATATATATATATATATATATATATATATATATTCATTTTTGGGCCCGTATTCTTGGGATACATGCTATCCCACCCCGTAACCAAAAGGTTAAGAGTGTTGAACAAGCTCCGAATTCAATTCGTCTATCCGCCCATTTTCTTACCCAACACTCCTTTTTTTTTCACTTTCCGCTTTTTCACAATTTTATACGGAATTATAAAAGCTAGGGCCTTCCATTTGGAAAGAAAAGATAAACAAATTGCGATCAAATCACACAACTGACAGCGAGTTGACTCTCAAGTCGACACGAAATGTTCCTGGTCACGAGACTGCTGTGACTGTCGAGTCTCACGAAACTGTCTCGAGAGCGTAAGTGATCTCAAATGGACAAAACCCTGAGACTAATCTCGAGACCTTCTCTCGAGATTTTCTCACAAGTGGACACTTAGCATAAGTTTCCAATTCACATTTGTAGTCCCAGTGTACATTTTTATAGGCTTGCATATTTATTTCTAGTGCATTTATTAAGTAGTGGTCTCCTTTGAGCTTACATAGCTCGCTGAGTAGATGTATGCAAAGCAGAAGTGGAAAAATATTTGCAGTTCTAATCACACAATCTTAAAGAATTCATAAATCTTTGTTATTTCTATTAAGTCATAGATTTTGTTAAGGGCTCTTAACATCATCCACTGTGAATATAATAGAAAATAAAGACTTTTTATCCATGGAAATGCATAAAGGAGCGTTATTAAGAATGAATTTTAATTTAGTAGCTTATGTAATCTTGAATTTCCATCCCGTAAAATAGCGAAAATTTAAAAAAATAATGACAAATGAGAAAGACGTGCCAAAATCAGGATTTATAAAAAATTGTTTGGAAAGTTTTTGAAACATACAAAAATGCAAAAACAGAAATTTTTTTTTAAAAATTGAACTTTAATTAAAAACTTTACATAAATTAGACACTCCCCTCCACCCCCGAAATAATAATTTTTTATAAAACATTGATAGTAAAAAATTAAAAGTATGAGAAAATTCGAATACACCAATATTTTTTAATATAGAAATACCAAAAAGTACCTTTTTTTTCAAAAATACATTTAATTAAATTACATTTTAATTAGCAGCAATCACCCAACACTCTCTCTTGAAAGCTTTTATTCTGAAAATTAAGATTTACAATAGGAGAAGATCTATGAAATGTACAAATAAAGCGTTAAAACAATTTTTATCAAGTCAATAATCATTTATTACGGAGCGGTAAAGACGACATTTCAGTACGAAAAAAATCCCGGTCATAAACAAACACCTCGCACGTCATGAACTGAGCGAGTAAGGTTACCATGGAGAAATTTTTATTGCCCCACGTCGCGCGGTTTGAGTATCGTACTTAAAATTGATTTATAAGTAATTTTTAAGGAGCATGGCATGATAGCCATGTAGGTTTTTTCTGTTTAGAATTATTATTACGTATTAATAATCTTGTAATACAATATTTAAAAGCAGTGGTGGGAGTCAAATAAATTGACAACAGGTTCTATGTCCTCATCAGTGATTGGCTTCAGCCAGTTCGCACTGGTTCTGTTGAACCGTTGCGAACCGGCTGAATCGGACCACTGTTTAAAAGGTGTTAGTCTGAAAAAGACCTTATCAGCCGTGTATTTCTGGCGTATATCTCATAGACTACAAGAAGTCCACAGATAACTATTTTGAAAATGTGAAGAATCAGATAATAGCACTCTTGTACAGTAGATGAACCTAAAGAAATTTGTAGAATTTATACTATTGCCAAATCTAATGTATTATATACACAATACTAAACTCATTGGCGCAACAGTCCCATGTGGACCAAGGCCGATGGTACCCATCTCCGCTTTCTTGACCGTGGGCTTGGGGTGCCATACAGCATATGTCTCGGGTCAGATGATCAACCTGGCGTGAGACCCCCAGAATTTAGTTCCCAAGCTTGCTTGGACCTCATTTTATCGACCCACTCAAGGGATGAAAGGCGTGTGTCGACCTTGCCCAGTCGCAGGATCGAACTCGGTACCTGTGGTGTGCAGCTTGAAGTTTTTAACTACTACGCCACCGGGCTTCTATATACACAATATTCAGATTAAAATACGGCGAGCGTGGTGAAAAATATCTGTAGCCAACAAACTACAATCCAAACAAATATGCCTAAACAATCCCGCAAGCCACACATTCTTTGTTATTTCCTGTAATAATCTTATTTATTTTCTTACGTTTATAAACTTTTTAATCTGATGGCAACCGAGTTTTTTCATCAGATGTTAATCTCTGGAATTTCTCGGAGCATTAAAGTAAATAATGATGAAGTTATTTTTAATTATGGATAACTAAAATGAATATGAAGGGAAAAAATATTAATATTGCATAAACGTTGTTGTTCGAGCCGATATCCGTATTGTGGATATCCCTGCAAACCGAAAAAATATCAAATATCTGCGCGTCCTTATGATCTACTAGGACAAAAAAAGAATGGCTAAGGAACTTCGTGCCCTAATTAAAATAAATTTAAAATGCTGAGTAGTTTAATTTATCCAGAATTTAATTCATAATATCTTAGTTTATAGATATCATTTCGTAGCACAAACAAATTTTTATATATTGCTATTCATTTCACGTGATAAATAAAAAATGCGTGATTTTACATTGTTAATATTTACCATTGAAATTCCTTTCTTCTGTCTTTGCAGGTTCTCGGTGCAGATTGTTTGGTGTGCGAAACTAAAATGTTAGTGGTGTTCGCAAATTCAGAAAGTCAACGTACTGCTGGCAGTTACAGTTTTCTAATCATCGCATAAAGAAACGTCGGCATGCCAGAAGAACAAATTTCGCGTATTTCCAGCGTACATAGACTTTCCAATGAATATCATTCCTGCGAGCAGAACCCTACTAAAGACGAAGGTGAATGCATTCCCTGTGACACTTGTATAATTACTCAAAAGGTACAAAGTTCCAGTGCAGAGATTTCCCCTCGCACCGAAGAAAAAATTTCCGAATGTAATTTATGTGAAAGTACATTCTCACAGATGGCCGCCTTAAATACACATCAATCGCACTACATTATTGATAATCCTCTCTGTACCCATATAGAGAAACCTTTCACCTGCTGCGAATGTGGGAAAATATTTTCTAAACAGTGTCATTTAATAAGACATCTCCGCACCCACACAGGAGAGAAGCCTCTCACCTGCACTGTATGTCATCAAAGATGTTCTGAACAGGGTCATTTGAAAACAAATCTCCGTACCCACACGGGAGAGAAACTTTTCCCGTGCACTGTATGTGAGAAAAGATTTTCTCAAAAGCGTGATTTAAAAAGACATCTTCGCGCCCACACGGGAGAGAAACCTTTTGCATGCACTGTATGTAAGAAAACATTTTCTGTACAGGGTAATTTAAACAGACATCTCCGCTCCCACACGGGAGAGAAACCTTTCGCCTGCACTGTATGTGGGAAAACATTTTCTGATCAGAAGAATTTAAAAGCACATCTCCGTATCCACACGGGAGAGAAACCTTTCACATGCACTGTATGTGCGAAAACATTTTCTGATCACGGTAATTTAATAAGACATCTCCGCGCCCACACGGGAGAAAAACCTTTCGCCTGCACTATATGTGGGAAAACATTTTCTCATCAGAAGAATTTAAAAGCACATCTTCGTATTCACACGGGAGAGAAACCTTTCGCATGCACTGTGTGTGCGAAAACATTTTCTGAACACGGTAATTTAAAAAGGCATCTCCGCGCCCACACAGGAGAGAAACCCTTCGTCTGCACTGTATGTGGAAAAACATTTTCTCATCAGGGTAATTTAAAAACACATCTCCGAATCCACAAATGAGAGAGAGGTCTCTAGCTTGCACTGTATGTGAGAAATTATTTTCTCAACAGGACCGTTTAAAAACACATCTCCGCTCCCCCACAGGAGAGAAACCTTTCGCCTGCACTGTATGTGGGAAAACATTTGCTGCTCATGTTCCTTTAAAAACACATCACCGCTTTCACACGGGAGAGAAGCGTTTCACCTGCACTGTATGTGAGAAAAGATTTTCTACACAGGGTCACTTAAAAAAACATCTGCGCACACACACGAGAGCTAAACCTTTCGCATGCACTGTATGTGAGAAAATATTTTATCGACAGGATGATTTTGAAAGACATCTTCGCACCCACACGTGAGAGAAACCTTTCGCCTACACTGAATGTGGGAAGACATTTTCTGTACAGAGTACTTTGAAAACGCTTCTCCTTATGCATGGAGGAAAGCCTTTTGATCTGCACAATATGGAAGAAGAGGATTTCTGAACTCGATCATTCAAAAAAGAACATGTTTGTACCTACACAGAAGAGAATTCTTTCATCCTCTGTGTGAGAGAAAATATTTTCCTTGATGTAGTCTTCTAAAACTCGTTTCCGTATCCATACAAAAGAGAAACCTTTCGATTGCATTACATAACAAAAAGATTTTTTGCAGAGGGTACTTTAAAAAGAAATACCCTTTCATCTGCAGGGTATGAGAGCTAGGCTTATGGCTTGAGAACAGATGAAAAACGCATCTCCCTACCCATTCAGGCATGTAACCAACTCTACCGTGTGAAACATCATTTTTTGTCGTAAGGAAAATTTTTGTCCCACCGTGGTGAAAATTAAATTCAAACTCAGGTTTGACGGTCTCTAATTTGAGGAGATTCCGCATATAATTATTTTTTGTAATTAATTTAGTGTTATATGACACCAATAAATTTTTTAAAATATATCAGTGCGATATCGGTCATCGCCTATGATCAGTGAGGGATCCTTGACCCACCAAAGTGATTGAAGTAAAAAAAAACTTGTCATTATACCTGTTTACACTGCACGAAAGGATGTCATGAAATCTCACTTATGCAATACTTTTTGTTTTTGCGTAATATTTAATTATAATTTTTAAGATTTACTTTTTTTCTACATCTGCTGTGTTCTGTAAATGAAATAAATATGAATAATGATATATAAATAAATATTTTATGGCTTAATATCGAGACTGGATTAATTTTCTCTTTTGTCTCTCTTTTAAATTATTTTAAATTAATTTAGCTTTTATTATTTTATTAGAAGGGTTTTTGTGATGTGCAGATAAAGTAATATTTAATGGATGGATCATCTAATTATACTTATATATTTTTTTATATTAGATATCGTCTGAAATTTTTATGTATGGAATATATAATTTTAATTTTAAACTCAGCTCTTGAAAAATGTTTAAAATTTATAAATTACACCAAGTCTTGTCTATCGAATAAATGACTATTTACCGAGTCTTGCAATATATTTGAACAGGACATGTGATCATCTGCTCCCACTGTGAGTGGTACCGGTAATCGGGGAGGAAACCTTTGGACGTGACGTTTCACATTTATAAGACGAAGTCTGATTGGTATTTAAAGCAATTTTTTGTGAATTTGTTTAGAAATTTCCTGGGCAGCTAACATGCGATAAATTTTGTGTCTTACTCAAATTAAATTTAATCTTGTACGCAACAACACGACTGTACCTATAATTCATAAGAATCTGAAGTCATCAGTTAGAAAATTTGTTTTGCAGAAATGACGGTCTAAAGGAAAATGCTATCTCCTTTGGAGAAATTTCTAAACTTTAAGAATATCATTTCGAACTTACAGATAACCACGTTTGAGGATAAAACTTCTGTGTTTGTAAAATATTTAAATCAGTGATTTTGAACCACTGTGCAGCGGCTCTTTAGTGTGTCGCGAGATTCTTTAAGTCTGCCGCCACTGAGAATTATTTCGTATGCTATTTTTATAAAATATATTATACCGGGTGGCCATAATTAAACTGACAGTGCTCACAGTGTTCTGTAGCACGATCTATTTGCGAGAATGACGCCACATTTTGTAGGAAGATTAAACAAGACGGGGGACGAAGGATTCCGCGAAAAAATAAATTAGTTCCAAAAGTCACCGCTAGGGGAATATTTGGCGCTGTGTAATAGAAAATAGAGTGTTAACAAATGCATATCAATACGGAAATTACCTTTTATTTTGCATTCAAATGAGGTTCAATGTGGCTGCCGTTGTTGTGGACCACATATTGCATTCTGTGCACAGTATGCACAACAGCAGAAAGTAACATGTCTGCAGGAATCTCCCGTACAGTCCGTGATATGTTATCCTTCAACGTAGCCAGGTCCTGGACCACTCCTTCATAGACCTTGGACTTAAGGTAACCCCATAGCCAGAAGTCGCATGGGGTAAGATCAGGCGACCGAGGTGGCCATGCAGTTGTAAAGTAGCGGCTAATGACTCTTTCTGTTGTGAATTTCTGTCGTAGCAGCTGTTGCACCCGTACAGCAACGTGTGGAGGGGCTCCATCTTGCATGAAAATGATTTCCCCCAGGCATTGTCTTTGCTGAAGTGCCGGAATGACAAAGCTGTTCAACATGTGGCGATATTTCTCTCCGGTAACAGAACAGGTTTCCGGTCCTGTCGGGGTAATGTTCTCATAGAAGAATGGACCTACCATAAATTCCGCTGTGAACCCACACCACAGTTACCTTTGGTGAATGTAAGGGGATTTCTGTGACTGCATGTGGTGATTTGTCATCCCAAATTCGGCAGTTCTGGGTATTCACAGTTCCATGCAGGTAAAAGTGAGCCTCGTCTCCCCATAAGATTTTCCACGGCCAAGCATCATCCACCTCCATTCTGGCAAGAAAGGTGAGAGCAAAAGTCAATCGCTTATCATGGTCGGGGTACAGTAACTCCTGTACACGGCTGATCTTGTACGGATAGAAGTTGATAATCTTTCGTAAGATTTTCCATACCGTACTGTAAGGCATATCCATATTCCGAGCTAATCCACGAGCGCTAGAGGTGGCAGCAATATTGTCTGGTCCTCTGTCGACAATCGCCGTGGCAACTGCTTCGATTGTATCCTGTGGTACAGGTTTTCGTCCTCTGCCTGACTGAACCTTCAGAGAACCTGTTTTCTCAAACGTCGCAACCATTGCTTTTAGCCCATTAACTGACACAGGACCGTTACCTTTACGCATTTTTTTGTGCGTTCTAAAAGTACGAAGAGCGGCTGACGCGTTGCACTGGTTGAGGTAAAAGAATTTGACCAGTAACGCACGCTCGACTAAAGAAGGAGACATTGCACATAAACTTTCAATCCGATTGATTCGAAACGTAACACATTGCCTTTTAAAACCCCAAGCAGCTGGCACTGTGCCAATGGATGTAACGTAAAATTTGAATAAAGAACTTCTGCTCAGCGTACGGGATATTGCAGATCACGAGACTTTATCGGTGTTTATGTAGATTTTACGCTTTTTTAAAAGTGTTGCCATATTGCACTTGAACTAAATAAGAAAATGTGTATAATAAAAGGTAATTTTATTCCGTATTAATTTGCATTTATTAACACTCTATTTTCTATTACACAGCGCCAAATATTCCCCTAGCGGTGACTTTTGGAACTAATTTATTTTTTCGCGGAATCCTTCGTCCCCCGTCTTGTTTAATCTTCCTACAAAATGTGGCGTCATTCTCGCAAATAGATCGCGCTACAGAACACTGTGAGCACCGTCAGTTTAATTATGGCCACCCGGTATGTACAATAATCAATTATCCAAGTAAAATTCTTTTCAATTTATATTATTGTTAGTGTGCTGCCAAAATTTTAAATTGTTAAAAGTGCACCGTGATGAAAAAAAGGTTGAGAATCACTGATTTAAAGGAATGTTTCTGATAAACCCATTAAAATAAAATGTGGATAAGTAGTGGGTATTCGGTATAAAAAAGAAATTGATGGAATGATACATTTAGGTGATCTAGAACAGGATTGATTAAAAGAACTTGAATCTCGCAATTTCTGAGGGTTTTTTTCTTTCAAGCCAAAGATTTTTAAAAAACATCATTAAGATAGGATTTCGCTTTTTTTGACATTCCCTCCCACTACATGGATTCGTGGTTGGAAAACTGACAGGTTGGAGGAAGGGTCGATCCCTATTACATGCCGCATTGTCTGCAGTCTCCATGCAGACTGCAGACAATGCGGAGCTCATCTCTGGTGAAGTATGGGGGAAAATATGCATGACGGAAAAACTAAATCAGCATCACCGGAAAAGTGAAAGGAAATGTAAATCTGAGGAGAACATTCTGACTCAGTTGACATTGAGGAAAAAAAACCTTTTTTATCTTTGCAGGCCGCTAATGAAGGCGAGAGTTCGATCTCCTGTTCTTACAGACGGTCATACATACTTGTAGTAGCAAAATCCCGCAACTTAAAACGAAATTAACTTACTGCGGTTACAATGTCCTCAAGTTTCCCCCCCCCCCCCGTCATATTTCTGAAGATCAGTGGCTCCTATTCAGACGAAATTCCTTCAGCCGTACCTTGTGGGAGGGGTTATCGATTATTCCCATGGAAACGAATGGGATGGCAACGACCATATTTCCTTTCAGTGCCCCGATTTACCTACTACTTCAACGTTAATTTGAAGTGTTGGGTAAAATATTACCCTGGATTCTTAATTCAAGCGAGAACACCGCCAATAGAGCTAATGAAAATACGAAGCACTTAGAAAAAACGTCTCTCACTGTGGCCAGGAATCGTAATTAGTTACTACGTTTTGGCTACTTACAATAATAGGGCGACGAGCTGTACGTTGAAGAGATCCTAGGTACGGTCTACAGATCGTGAAAACACGTTTGCTGCTGTTCTGGTGTGCATATTCATACTGCATTAGTAGGTAAATCCGAAAGTAAAGATGGTCGCTGTCATTTTGTTTCCTCCCGTGGGAATGATCTATAAGCACACTTGCATGGCAAGGCCGAAGGCATTTGGTCTCGATACCAGATCACGATTTCCAGCTGTCCCTCAAATAAATACGTCAGGAAATTTAGTCAACAGCAGTGCAGAATATTTTTGGGCTGTGAGGATATGAGAAATGTGGGATTCTAGAAAATAGAAGAAATGTTCTGAACTCTCAAAATTACGAGCAAATGACAGTGAAATTTTGTTATATGGACCGAACACGCGAAAAAGAAGTAATTTCAACAATAGAGGATTTATATAAATTAAAAAATATTTGAAAATAGTTCAATTAAAAGATAAATGCAAACAATTCGTTGTCGAATCTTTAGTTTAATATTATGTATTCAGACTGCTTTGGAGTTGGTTTTTGATCACATGAGTTTTTTTATAGTTGACTTAATCTCGGATTTCATAAGTAATGTTTAAAACAATATATTGTTTAGCGGATGTTTTTTAAAGAGTTATACAGAGCAATCGAATATCTGCTAAAAATTCTTGGCTTGAAGTAATAGCGTATGTGAACAGCCTGGAAGTTTTCTTCTAATACCTGAAAGACTGAAATAATTACGATTTCTTCTTGGACACATCAGGGTTCTTCTGCTAGCATGAGTATTTAATGATACTTTCTTGTAAATGTATTTGCATTTGTCTACAAATACTTAACAAACTTTAAAATTTGTATTTTCTCGCATCCAGCATCATTACAGCGAGGTAAAACTGTAACATAGGTTTCCCTAGAATAAAGACATAGTAACCTTGTTCCATGGAGGTATCCATCTCCAGTGGGGTGAACTCTTAATATAACCGAATGCAGTGGATCAGGTTAAATATTTAAATCCTTTCGGCATTCAGATGCTCTACAGGAATTAAAACAATGAGAGCCCGAACAACGACACGAAACTATTTCGGAAACCATTACATTACATCCACCAACTTAGTGTTTGTACATACATACATACATATATATATATATGCGTGTGTGTGCCAGTGCCATATCTTAAATATTATGCCCTACATTCCAGCATTTAAATTCCCTTTCCTGAATCCAATCCCCAGTAATATTAATTTATCGCTTTAAGACCCTTAGCCACAGAACTTCCCATTAATCGCATGCCTTTGCATTTCTACACGTTTATGTGTGCGAAAATCAGGAGTGGGTTCGCATCGCGAGCCCCAAAATCTGATTACCCTACAAATAATGGCCACATGCTTTATTCGCCTCTCGCGTTTAATGTTGAAAGGTGATATTACTTCCTAGCCGTTCTACTGAAATGGACGGATGTACTATTGTCGCTCTAATAAACGATTTGGCCCAACTGCTTCCAAATTTAATTTTATTCCTTTCAGGCTGAGTCTAGCTCCAGCCATGTGAATGTGAGCTAGTTTTCCCTTTGAGGTTATAATTTAAGGGTGTGATGTAATGGGTATACTATATATATATATATATATATATATATATATATATATATATATATATATATATATATATATATATATATATTATATGTATGTATATATATATATATGTATGTGTGTGTGTGTATGTATGTACACTGAAGAGCCAAAAATCTGGTACAGGCGTGTGTATGCAAATAGCGGAGATATGTCCACAATCAGCGTAACGCGATGCGGTCAGCATTGCCTATATAAGACAACGGGTGTCTGGCGAAGCTGTTAGATCGGTTCCTGCTGCTTCAATGGCAGGTTCGTGATTTATGTGACTTTGAACATAGCGTTATAGTCGGCGCCCGAGAGATGGGACATATCATCTCCGCGGCAGCGATGCAATTTGGATTTCCGCGCATGACCATTTCACGAGTGTGCCGTTAACATCAGGTATCAGCAAAAACATCGAATCTCCGACAGCCGTAAAAATATCTTGAAAGAACGTGACCGCCGACGACTGACGAGAATCCTTAAACGAGATAGACGTGCAACATTTCCTAAAATTGCTGCGGATTTCAGTGCCGGGGCGTCAACAAGTGTCAGCGTGCGAACTGTTCGACGGACCGCCATTGATATGGGCTTTCGGAGCCGTGGACCCACTCGTGTACCATTGTTGACTGCGCAGCACAAAGCTTTACGCCTAGCCTGGGCCCGCCAACCCTTCCATTGGACTGTTGATGACTGGAAACACGTCGCCTGTTCTGACACACGAACAAAACATAAGTGCAAATGCGCAGTGCAACCACACTGGTTAGAATGTTGGCCATTACATAACTTTTTCGCTTTTGTTCGCTCCGGCTGGTCACCAGAGATTGCTGCTGTTGTTTTGGGGAGTCGGTGTTTATTATAGTTTTTTTGGCGACCAGGGTGGCAACAAACTCGCCCTCAGGCTCCGCTGACGTCCCGGCAAGGCAGCAGAACTAAAGTCTTGTATTTGTTACTCTTGTTTTCGTCTTTTTGGTTCTCTCGGAAGGGGACCTGTCTTTGAAGCATCATGCGATGAACAAGGAAGTTTTAGATTTGGACATGATTCCAAGGTGACTTTTGGTGGTCGGCCTCTTCTTTTGAGCTGGACAACTGGAGAAGTGTCCGTGTCTTTGAAGGGTGTCAATGCATATGTATGGTAGGTCGCTATCGGTACTAAAGGGTTGCGAGGCTTGCGATATACAAGGTGAGCCCATAAAGTAACCGGACATTTTTTTATAAATAAGAAAAATATTACTCACCTTCAAATAAATTTATCTCCTTCAAAATAATCACCAAAGAAGTCTATACAATTTTTCCAACGTTTCTTTAACGTTTCTTTTTAAGTGTACGATGACTTTTGTGAGATAAAGTTTTTGTTACTTTTGGATTATTGGCATCTTAAAAATAAAATTTTACTAAAGCTTTACTTATAAAGTTTACCTATGTTTTCAAAATATTTCATGTAATCCTATATATAATAGCCGTTGTCTCTGTATGACACTTGTATGCAATCAATGTATGCAATTAATACCAAATATATATATATATATATATTTATAAAAAAATCGTAACAGATATTTTTATATACAAAATAATGTAGAAGGAAATATTCAAATTAAATACAATGGTAAATGTATGCAATTAATTTGTATGTTTAATATCCATAAAACATACTAATTTGAATTAATTTCTTAAAAAACTTCCATCTCAATTAGTCTAGTGGATAAATTTTCTGTTTTACCGCAGGGGTGGCCAACTTTTGTTTACATAAGATCTACTTTTTCTCTTAAAAATGGCTCGCGATCGACTTGTTGTCATAGGTGTAGTTTAAGTGGGGATGAGATTCCCGGGGTTCATCCTAGTGGAGCCTTTGTTGCTATATGAGACGGTGAAAGGCAAAGTGGTGTAAGTCAGTAAGTCAAGTGGTGTAAGTCCAAAGCGTTTTACTGCAAAAACTACAAAAAAATTTCACTATAAATTGAACAAATTATAATTGATAATTATATATATATATATAATAGCCGTTGTCTCTGTATAACACTTCCGGGCTGTACTCATCTTTCAATTGAAGCCCTCAGTAAACAAACCGCCGGTAAGGCTTAATTTCAATTTCAGATGTGGATCAGAATTTTTTCTTACCTAAAAACAAATATCTTCTCCATCAAATCACGTTTGTTCAGCCTATTTTTCTATAAAACATTCAGAACTAAAAAAAAATTGGATGTTTTAAGCTGTATATTTAACAGTTTTTAAAAATCTGTTTACTTTTGCGATGAATTCTGAAAGTAAACAAACTTGAACGTGAATGAATCGCGTAGTGAACTGTAAAAAATTTTTTAACTTTCATATATTTTTTCCATTATGACGTCATTTTTAGTATTATGACGTCAAAATGACGGGTTGGATGGCAGTCTACTACTCCAATCGCATGAAAAAATAAATAAATAAAAAATAATGAAAGGGTTTGCTTTTACAAGGTGTGGATTAAATGCAATATTTTAGATAATTCGGGATATTTTTTAACTTTGATATACTTTTTCCATTATGACGTCATTTTTAGTATTATGACGTCAAAATGACGGGTTGGATGGCAGTCTACTACTCCAATCGCATGAAAAACTAAATAAATAAAAAATAATGAAAGTGTTTGCTTTTACAAGGTGTGGATTAAATGCAATATTTTAGATAATTCGGGATATTTTTTAACTTTGATATACTTTTTCCATTATGACGTCATTTTTAGTATTATGACGTCAAAATGACGGGTTGGATGGCAGTCTACTACTCCAATCGCATGAAAAACTAAATAAATAAAAAATAATGAAAGGGTTTGCTTTTACAAGGTGTGGATTAAATGCAATATTTTAGATAATTCGGGATATTTTTTAACTTTGATATACTTTTTCCATTATGACGTCATTTTTAGTATTATGACGTCAAAATGACGGGTTGGATGGCAGTCTGCTACTCCAATCGCATGAAAAACTAAATAAATAAAAAATAATGAAAGGGTTTGCTTTTACAAGGTGTGGATTAAATGCAATATTTTAGATAATTCGGAATATTTTTTAACTTTCATATACTTTTTCCATTATGACGTCAAAATGACAGGTTACTTACTAGTTGTGAATATATGCAGAAATTTAGAATCGCAATTTGTATTATAATATTTAGATAATTTCGTATGTGTTGCATGCACAGTTCGTATTTATTATTTATGGTTTGTATTGTACAAAGTATAACTAAAGTATAGTGTATAATGTATAGTATAGTGTTTTATGTATGAATTAATGTTGTCTTTCATGATTATCTGATCATGCACTGTGTATATACTGTATGCGCAACGCTGCATTTGACAGCGTATTGTGAGTGATCATTTAGCAATGTGTATTTAAGGTATGTGTATTGGATGTATTTATATGTATGTTGCTTGTATATATAGAAATGTGTATTCTACGTATGTAACTATTGTATGTGTAACTTATTCATGCGAGTATGATATGAGTAATATTTTAATGAGCAGTACATGTATTATAGTTTGTGTAATAGTGTGTGCATGTTGGTATAGTTTGTTTTGTATGTATTATAATGTGTTGAGTATGTTTTGCATTCAAGTCTGTGCACAGAGTTTGATATATGTATTTTGTGTTTCAATAAGGTAGGGCAACCAGGAACAGGCGCGGCTTTAAGCAGTGTTGTCCATCCAAATTGGATGAAAAGTTAGTTTTAATTTGTAAAGGCTAGTTAGTAGTTTGTTTACCAGCTTGGTGGTGCGAGGATAATTCGGTCGCCCCCGAGCCTGTGGGTCCCAGACGAGCGGAATGCGGTCGGGACGTCTCGTCATTAGTAATATTGCCGTATAAGCTTCGGCTGTGGCCGGCAAAAACCTTTGTTTTCAGCATTGCTAATGGGATGCAATGTATCCGAAACTTTATCACCGGCTGAACAAAATACTTGTCGTCGCTTCTTGTCGTATTGTTTTTTTTTTCGTTGATCTTGCTTCAGTTCTATTCGTTCCCGTAAATTTTGTTGTATTTGCAAAATAGGGGGTGGGCAAAAAGTCCGCAAAAACTTTAAAAATTCATAAAAACCGAAAAATAACCAAAATAAAAATATGTTTGCAGGGTTAGCATCGCTAGGCCACGGGAATTTTTTTAAGACAGGAAAAAACAACTGAAAAAACAGCCGACAGGTGACGCTGACGTACACAAGTCAAAGGGGTGCATCTACCTGGTCCATCTGTTGGAACTGAAAGATGCGATCCGCCGAGAGGTGTCTTGTATATATTCGGACCTGCTGCACTCTGCCGTTGCTGGATTTGTGACTCGCCTGCAATGTATTATCCCCTGTGGTGGGAGGTCATGTGGAACACCTACTGCTGTAATAAACGATTTAGAAGCATTCTTTTCGTTATTTGCTTATCTTTTTTTTTTTGACTTGTGTGCGTCAGCGCCACCTGTCGGCTGTTTTTTGAGTTATTTTTTTCTGTCTAAAAAAAATTCTCGTGACCTAGCGATACTAGCCCTGCAAACGTTTTTTTTATTATTGTTATTTTCCCGGTTTTTACGAATTTTTAAAGTTTCTACGGACTTTTGCCCACCCGGTATAATACTTTACTTGCTTCTCTATTTTATAAATTAAATTTATGTATGTAATCCGTAATTTTTTTTTGTCGTGAAAAAGTCTTTAAAATCGATGCCGGCTGTGGGGAGGCAATCGCGCCCAAATTAGCGACAGTTTCTGTCGAAGTCATTTCAAACTTCAATTACTTGGCTAAAAATAGACATAGCGCCGCCAACTTGGTCTCGTTTCAAGGAGGAAAGATGAAATTTTGTGCCACTACCGCTCCGACATTCGTGGCAGCCGGACGTCGCGAACTGAAAGTGCAAAGTGAACCCCCGATTTTCGACTTTCCGGATTCAACACGGGTCCATAAACACGATCATATCTCAGAGAATAATTATCCGATCCGAGTGAACCAAGAGTTGTTTTGAAGAGGAGTGTATGTGTTATAACTCGTTCCGGGCTCGAAATCTGTATCTCAAAAAATCATAAAAATACAAGGCTGTGAGTGGGAAAATCTCCCGATTTTCTTTATCGCGACATCGATATAATGTCGCAGAACACAGTGATTACTGCCCACAACGGGCTTGAGAAAAACTCACATCACACTCCATATCACATACACTGAAGTGCCACTGAATTAGGGATAGCAAAGCCTATGCAAATTGTGTAGCGCTGCGCATCATGTATGCGCAAGTGAGGGCGCTGTGGTAACTGCATATATAGCGCATACTGTGGTTGTTCTGAATTAGTTGTTGGAATTGCCAGTATGGGTAAACTGCCTGATTTAGACGCCTTTGATCGCGGACAAATCGTAGGTGCGCGACGCATGGACCATTCAATTTCCAAAATCGTCAGACAGCTAGGATTTTCAAGGTCGACAGTGTCAAGAGTATACCAAGAATACATGGATGGTGGAAAAAAACTAGCGATCGGGCAAACTGCAAAGGACAATTAGCCTTGACAGTGCGTGGTGAGAGACGGCTCAGGCGTATTGTGCGTAGCCAGCGAAGCCAAACATTAGCTCAAATTACCACCCAGTTTAATGACGGTGCCAGTCGTACAGTCAGTAAACGGACTGTGCAACGCTCGCTTCACCGTATGGGTTTCGGGAGCCGAAGACCTACGAGAGTATCATTGCTCTATACTCGCCATCGGGCTGCACGTCTTACCTGGGCAAGAGAGCACAGAGACTGGAGTGTAGAGGAATGGAAACGAGTAGCATAGAGTGATGAGTCTCGATTCCGACTACTTTACGCCGACGGGAGGCTGAGAATATGGCGTCAGGCTCATGAAGCCATGGATCCTGCATGCCTGGCTGGAGCTGTACAAGGGCATGGTGGCTCAATCATGGTCTGGGGTGTTTTTTCGTGGCACAGTTTGGGATCTTTGGTGCGTGTACCAACCTCCCTCAATGCAATTCGGTACGTAGAGTTGCTGGGTGATCACCTCCATCCGTTTATGCTGTTCTGTTATCCGCACGGTAATGGAGTTTTCCAGCAAGACAACTGTACCTCTCACAAGTCTCGGTTGGCTACTGGCTGGTTGGATGAGCATTCCTCTGACTTCTCTGTCATGAATTGGCCACCTAGAAGCCCAGACTTAAATCCTACTGAGCATCTTTGGGATGTTTTGGAACAAGGCGTGAAAGGCCATCACACAGCACCAAAGAACCTTCCTGAATTATGGACAGCTTTAGCCAATATTTGGCAAGCCATTCCCGTGGAACGTTTCCAGAAACTTGTTGAATCTATGCCTCGTCGTGTGGCAGCCGTTATCAAGGCCAGAGGAGGCCCAACTCGTTACTAGGTAGGTATCCCTAATTCAGTGGCACTTCAGTGTATGAGAACAAAGTACAACCAGAATTACAAAAATCGGGCACTAATGCGTAGAGTACAAAATTGCAACTAGAATGACACGCTGTGTTCAATAAATGTAAGTTACAAATTAATTAAACGATTTTAAAAAAATTGAGTTTAGTTTCAGTTTTTATACACAATTGATGTCCGACACTGCCTTTTTTATGGGTTGCTATCAGACTAACATTTTTTTTAACCGGACCTTCGAATGGTTTTTGAAATTACCTCGAATTTTCATACCAGTATAAGTGTAATAATAATATAAATATATTAGTGTAATAATTCCGGGAAATTAACAAAATGGTTATTTTTCTACATTATAGCATCTGTTATCAAATAAAAATCTTCTAATTTATAAATAGAGAAATGCTATTTTAATGCTCTAATGCATGATATATTTTTAAATGTTCAAAAAAAATATTTAGCACTTAAAATAGTTTTGAAATAGGCTTATAAACAAGAATAATTATGAATTTAAAGAAAAATTTGATTAACTAATTAATTATGAAACGAACCTCAAATGAGGCTTATATGCAGTAAACACAATTTGACACATATACATGAAATTTATATGAGAAAATTTTTAATGTTCATTATTATTCATGAAATGTCTCAAAACACTCTGAATATTAATGTACTGAACAGTGACTGCACATATATGTGGTGGATGGTGGATTTCTTCCACCCTGAGCACCTTGAAAAATTTCAAAGCAGTAAACATACCCTGATACACCACCACAAAACCAAATTTTAAAACCCCATGGTTTAGTTTTAAATTTTAAGTACTGCTTTAATGCAGACTGTCCTTTGAAAGGAACCATCATTTCATCAACAGAATGACATTCTTCGGGCTGTCTCGCTTCGGGAAATGTTTTATGCAACATTTCAAGAAAAGGTCTTAATTTTATCAATCGACCTGTATTGTTTGAGGAGACATTAGTATTATCATTAAAATGGAGAAAGCGCTTTATAATCTCAAATCGGTTCAGGAACATAAGAGTCAGCAATAATTCCTAGTCGCAAATCATCAACCGTGGACCAATATTGTCGGATACGAGCATAATGTATATGCGTCATTACCAAATTCATTCCTAAAAATATTTTTAATTCCTGGACTGATAGATTCAAATTTTCTCTCCCGCTTTGAGTTGATAGCTTATTTCCTCTGGTATGAGTGTATAAAAATAGTCCATTGATGTTTCTCCACTGGGCGTTGTTTCTTCCGGAGGTTCAAACATGGTGCATTTCCAGAATAATCATTATCTTTATTTGCTTTCCACCGCATGTCTCTTGAAATAGACTTCTTTTTTTTTCGTGAGATTTAGCATTTGTAGGTGAGACTAAATTCTTATTTGGAATAATCTCTGATGAGCTCTCAGTTTCAATCACATCTGCAGATATTGATGCTCCAGCATTTACATCTTTTGTAAGCTCTGTTGTGTTTTCTAAAAATATTTTTAATTCCTGGACTGATAGATTCAAATTTTCTCTCCCGCTTTGAGTTGATAGCTTATTTCCTCAAGGTAACTCTCTGGTATGAGTGTATAAAAATAGTCCATTGATGTTTCTCCACTGGGCGTTGTTTCTTCCGGAGGTTCAAACATGGTGCATTTCCAGAATAATCATTATCTTTATTTGCTTTCCACCGCATGTCTCTTGAAATAGACTTCTTTTTTTTCGTGAGATTTAGCATTTGTAGGTGAGACTAAATTCTTATTTGGAATAATCTCTGATGAGCTCTCAGTTTCAATCACATCTGCAGATATTGATGCTCCAGCATTTACATCTTTTGTAAGCTCTGTTGTGTTTTCTAAAAATATTTTTAATTCCTGGACTGATAGATTCAAATTTTCTCTCCCGCTTTGAGTTGCATATAAGTTACTTTGATAGCTTATTTCCTCAAGGTAACTCTCTGGTATGAGTGTATAAAAATAGTCCATTGATGTTTCTCCACTGGGCGTTGTTTCTTCCGGAGGTTCAAACATGGTGCATTTCCAGAATAATCATTATCTTTATTTGCTTTCCACCGCATGTCTCTTGAAATAGACTTCTTTTTTTTCGTGAGATTTAGCATTTGTAGGTGAGACTAAATTCTTATTTGGAATAATCTCTGATGAGCTCTCAGTTTCAATCACATCTGCAGATATTGATGCTCCAGCATTTACATCTTTTGTAAGCTCTGTTGTGTTTTCTAAAAATATTTTTAATTCCTGGACTGATAGATTCAAATTTTCTCTCCCGCTTTGAGTTGCATATAAGTTACTTTGATAGCTTATTTCCTCAACGTAACTCTCTGGTATGAGTGTATAAAAATAGTCCATTGATGTTTCTCCACTGGGCGTTGTTTCTTCCGGAGGTTCAAACATGGTGCATTTCCAGAATAATCATTATCTTTATTTGCTTTCCACCGCATGTCTCTTGAAATAGACTTCTTTTTTTTCGTGAGATTTAGCATTTGTAGGTGAGACTAAATTCTTATTTGGAATAATCTCTGATGAGCTCTCAGTTTCAATCACATCTGCAGATATTGATGCTCCAGCATTTACATCTTTTGTAAGCTCTGTTGTGTTTTCTAAAAATATTTTTAATTCCTGGACTGATAGATTCAAATTTTCTCTCCCGCTTTGAGTTGCATATAAGTTACTTTGATAGCTTATTTCCTCAACGTAACTCTCTGGTATGAGTGTATAAAAATAGTCCATTGATGTTTCTCCACTGGGCGTTGTTTCTTCCGGAGGTTCAAACATGGTGCATTTCCAGAATAATCATTATCTTTATTTGCTTTCCACCGCATGTCTCTTGAAATAGACTTCTTTTTTTTCGTGAGATTTAGCATTTGTAGGTGAGACTAAATTCTTATTTGGAATAATCTCTGATGAGCTCTCAGTTTCAATCACATCTGCAGATATTGATGCTCCAGCATTTACATCTTTTGTAAGCTCTGTTGTGTTTTCTAAAAATATTTTTAATTCCTGGACTGATAGATTCAAATTTTCTCTCCCGCTTTGAGTTGATAGCTTATTTCCTCAAGGTAACTCTCTGGTATGAGTGTATAAAAATAGTCCATTGATGTTTCTCCACTGGGCGTTGTTTCTTCCGGAGGTTCAAACATGGTGCATTTCCAGAATAATCATTATCTTTATTTGCTTTCCACCGCATGTCTCTTGAAATAGACTTCTTTTTTTTCGTGAGATTTAGCATTTGTAGGTGAGACTAAATTCTTATTTGGAATAATCTCTGATGAGCTCTCAGTTTCAATCACATCTGCAGATATTGATGCTCCAGCATTTACATCTTTTGTAAGCTCTGTTGTGTTTTCTAAAAATATTTTTAATTCCTGGACTGATAGATTCAAATTTTCTCTCCCGCTTTGAGTTGATAGCTTATTTCCTCAAGGTAACTCTCTGGTATGAGTGTATAAAAATAGTCCATTGATGTTTCTCCACTGGGCGTTGTTTCTTCCGGAGGTTCAAACATGGTGCATTTCCAGAATAATCATTATCTTTATTTGCTTTCCACCGCATGTCTCTTGAAATAGACTTCTTTTTTTTCGTG
Organism: Dolomedes plantarius; assembly: GCA_907164885.2. Taxonomy (NCBI): domain Eukaryota; kingdom Metazoa; phylum Arthropoda; class Arachnida; order Araneae; family Dolomedidae; genus Dolomedes; species Dolomedes plantarius. The sequence continues at coordinate 126,508,421 of OU015499.1, read as the reverse complement.
AGATTTAGCATTTGTAGGTGAGACTAAATTCTTATTTGGAATAATCTCTGATGAGCTCTCAGTTTCAATCACATCTGCAGATATTGATGCTCCAGCATTTACATCTTTTGTAAGCTCTGTTGTGTTTTCTAAAAATATTTTTAATTCCTGGACTGATAGATTCAAATTTTCTCTCCCGCTTTGAGTTGCATATAAGTTACTTTGATAGCTTATTTCCTCAACGTAACTCTCTGGTATGAGTGTATAAAAATAGTCCATTGATGTTTCTCCACTGGGCGTTGTTTCTTCCGCAGGTTCAAACATGGTGCATTTCCAGAATAATCATTATCTTTATTTGCTTTCCACCGCATGTCTCTTGAAATAGACTTCTTTTTTTCGTGAGATTTAGCATTTGTAGGTGAGACTAAATTCTTATTTGGAATAATCTCTGATGAGCTCTCAGTTTCAATCACATCTGCAGATATTGATGCTCCAGCATTTACATCTTTTGTAAGCTCTGTTGTGTTTTCTAAAAATATTTTAATTCCTGGACTGATAGATTCAAATTTTCTCTCCCGCTTTGAGTTGCATATAAGTTACTTTGATAGCTTATTTCCTCAACGTAACTCTCTGGTATGAGTGTATAAAAATAGTCCATTGATGTTTCTCCACTGGGCGTTGTTTCTTCCGGAGGTTCAAACATGGTGCATTTCCAGAATAATCATTATCTTTATTTGCTTTCCACCGCATGTCTCTTGAAATAGACTTCTTTTTTTTCGTGAGATTTAGCATTTGTAGGTGAGACTAAATTCTTATTTGGAATAATCTCTGATGAGCTCTCAGTTTCAATCACATCTGCAGATATTGATGCTCCAGCATTTACATCTTTTGTAAGCTCTGTTGTGTTTTCTAAAAATATTTTTAATTCCTGGACTGATAGATTCAAATTTTCTCTCCCGCTTTGAGTTGATAGCTTATTTCCTCAAGGTAACTCTCTGGTATGAGTGTATAAAAATAGTCCATTGATGTTTCTCCACTGGGCGTTGTTTCTTCCGGAGGTTCAAACATGGTGCATTTCCAGAATAATCATTATCTTTATTTGCTTTCCACCGCATGTCTCTTGAAATAGACTTCTTTTTTTTTCGTGAGATTTAGCATTTGTAGGTGAGACTAAATTCTTATTTGGAATAATCTCTGATGAGCTCTCAGTTTCAATCACATCTGCAGATATTGATGCTCCAGCATTTACATCTTTTGTAAGCTCTGTTGTGTTTTCTAAAAATATTTTTAATTCCTGGACTGATAGATTCAAATTTTCTCTCCCGCTTTGAGTTGCATATAAGTTACTTTGATAGCTTATTTCCTCAACGTAACTCTCTGGTATGAGTGTATAAAAATAGTCCATTGATGTTTCTCCACTGGGCGTTGTTTCTTCCGGAGGTTCAAACATGGTGCATTTCCAGAATAATCATTATCTTTATTTGCTTTCCACCGCATGTCTCTTGAAATAGACTTCTTTTTTTTCGTGAGATTTAGCATTTGTAGGTGAGACTAAATTCTTATTTGGAATAATCTCTGATGAGCTCTCAGTTTCAATCACATCTGCAGATATTGATGCTCCAGCATTTACATCTTTTGTAAGTTCTGTTGTGTTTTCAGGTATGGGAGTGTCCGTTTCTTTTTGCATACAGAATATATCAATACCCGAACCATCTCTCTGGCAACGTCTTTCTGGATCACAATCTGGGTCAATATCACTATCATCTTCAGAATCACTTGGCAGAGCCAAAAATACTATCTCTTGTTGAGATAATCCTCTTTTTCTTGGCCTGCCCCATTTTTCAGCCATTATCAGTTCTAAGACTAAAGAAAACACATTTTAACAGAAAAAGAAATGAAATTTTTTTTTCAGTTACACATTTTAATAAAATAAAATGAACTATAGATGTTCTATCTATATATATAAAACAGTTCCGTAACTGACTCATTCATTCACTGACTGACTGACATACAACGCACAGACCAAACCGCTGGACCTAAAGGGCTGAAATTTTGCATGGCGATTCTTCTAATAGTGTAGGGGTGCACTAAGAAAGATTTTTCAAAAATTCTTCTTAGATTTTTTTAAATTAAATTTTTAAAGCTGTTTTTTAAACTTTTTTTACGTTTGCAATTAAAATAATACATTGAGGGTTATAAAATTTATATCACGAGAAAGACCATAAAAATTCCTTCAAAATGAAATTTTTTTCGAATTTTTACCTCCATTTCCTGATTTTTGGTGAATTTTTAAAGATTAATTTTTAGAATTTAATTTATTAAATGCTGATCACGTGATTTCTTTTTCTGGTACTTTCAATAAATTTATCGTCACGTGCGTAACAACTAAATAGACAAAAAAAAATTTTTTTTTCTCTTTCTAATGCAGCAGACGATTGGATATTATCAAAAAAATATGCATATCCCTTACGATTTTTTTATAAATATATATATATATATATATAGATAGATAGATATTTTACATCAATTGTATACATTGATCATCGCATTTATTATAAATATATATATATATATATATATATATATATATATATATATATATATATATATATATATATTGGCATAAATTGCATACGTTGACCGTTGCATTTAATTTGAATGTACTCCGTAGCGAAGCGCGGGTTTTCAGCTAGTATCTATATAAAGACCTACACATTGTCTCTAAAAATGTATATACCTACATTTCATGAAGTGAGTGCTGTTTGAAATACTCAAAAAAGGATTTTTATTTCTTAAATTTTTTTTTTTAAATATTGATATTGAAATGTTATACCTTGTAACTATATTTTTATCTCCTTCAAATTTACACTCAATAGCATATTTAATTAAAGCACAACGTGTAAGATTGTTTTTGTTTACAGCAAAATGTATAGGTAAAAATAACATTTAAAGAGTACATTTAACACATTGTTTATTCATCAAATATAAAGCATAAAAATAGTTGACATGTTGCATTTAAAATGAATAAAAAAATTCAGAGCCATTATACTATAAAAACATATAATTAAACTAAATTTCAGTATGTTTGTCTAACTATTTTACAAATATGCTAACTTTTATGTAAATCGACCTCAAATGAAGTTTGCAGATACCAAGATGATTTATTTTCTTTATTGCATGCAAACCTCATTTGGGGTTGTCAAAGGTTTCAATCCTTGTTCAGTGAAATAAGGCTTTTAAACAAAGTTTTTTGGTTGAATACACTAAAAAAAAAGTAATAAATGAAAAAATATTTTTTCTTACCTAATTTTTGGAATCTTTTATGATGAAAAATGTTAAGAAATCTGCTCTTAAATGTCTACCACATGGTAAAGTGACTTATTTCATGATGAACTATCAAAAACGTATGGTGCTGCCATCTATTAATGCATTTAATAAGTTTAATTTAACCTTATTTGAGACTTATATGCTGTCATGTAGCACAATAGTATTAGGTGATGTACACTATTGACAGTAAAAGAATGCCACCTCATATGAGGTTGTCATGCATGAGAGGGTTTTAAAAACATGATTTCATAAGTGTATGTCTGAAGAAACGGGCAAGCAGTTCTTAGTAGAATAAGTAGGTATTATTTTGGATAAATATTTCAGCTTTTCTCCTGCTCTGATAATCGACAGCACATTGTATTCCTTCCTTTTCTTGCTAGCGAAAAAAGGCTTTGTGGCCGGTCTCACCGCGCAGGTAAAACATTCAAATTTGATTTCATACTGCTATGCTAGGTACAATCCTCTGACTTTGTGAAGAAAAGTCATAAGAAATAAGCTCCTGATGTACGGACATTTCTAATAGAATTTGCAGGAGAAATGTTACACTTTTTTGGCATTGGTTATTAGACTTTTACGGCAACAGTTTATATATATATATATATATATATATATATATATATATATATATATATATATATATATATATATATATATATATATATATATATATATATATATATATACATATATATATATATATATATATATATATATATATATATATATATATATATATATATATACATACATATATATATATATATATATATATATATATATATATATATATAAATATATATATATATATACATATATATATATATACATACATATATATATATATATATATATATATATATATATATATATATATATATATAAATATATATATATACATATATATATATACATACATATATATATATATATATATATATATATATGTATATATTTGTATATATATAATATATATATATATATATATATATATATATATATATATATATATATATATATATATATATATATATATATATATATATATATATCGTCCATGTCACTTTGACGAGATAGATTTTGGTTTGAGCTGTTTTCCGGAGCGCGATTTTAATTACCAGTGCTATAACGTGTACGATTCGCTGCCTGAATCTTATACAGGGTGATTTTATTAAACTGACACTACTCAGAGCGATCTGTAGCACGTTCTATCAACTAGAATTCCACCAAAATTGATAGAGGGACTAAGGACGACATGAGAAAGAGTTTCCGTGAAAAAAGTTCCAAAAGTCGCCGGTAGGGGAAGATATGGCACTGTTGTTGTCGGCGCACCCGAGAGTTTGCACTAAACGCAAGTAAAACATCAAAGTGCAAATTCACCACTACGTAGTCGACAGCAGCGCCAGTATTTCGGGTTACAAAGATAAGGGATGAATACCGAAAAAGTTGTAATAAGCAGACAAATGAATAACAAAAAAATTTCACTGGAACACCGCTTTATGTAGCAAATCCACTTCTGTCTCCTTCAATGTGACCACCATCCTGGTGGACGACACATTGCATCCTGAACACTATGTTCACGACGACCGAGCGTAACGTGCACCAGGAATGTTCATCACAGGGATATGTTGAACTTTAGAGCCGCCTAGTTAGAGACTCCCAAGATACACCTTGGATTTTAAATAACCCCACAGAAAGAAGTCACATGGGTTAGGTCCGGGGAGCGAGGTGGCCATGCAAGTAGAAAAAAGCGACTGATGACCCTTTCTTCTATAAAGCGAAGGAACAACAGATTCCGGACCGTTCTTTATAGCCCAAAATATTGGTGCTGCTGTCGACTATGTAGTCATAAATTTGCATTTTGATATTTTACTTGCGTTTTATTCAAATTCTCTTGTGCGCCGACCACAACAGCGCCATATATTCCCCTATCGGCGACTTTTGGAACTTTTTATTTTCATGGAAACTCTCCCATGTCGTCCTTAGTCCCTCTATCAATTTTCGTGGAATGCCGGATGATACATCGCGCTATAGGTGTCAGTTTAATAAAAATCACCCTGTACATATCAAATTCATGCCCAGAGCGCTTTTTGCTTTCATAATTTGAAACTTTTATATCTTCACTTAAAGTTTAATCACTAACTCATTTACTTTTGTAAATTTAGGCAGGGAGTTAAGGCTGTTGTGTGCTAACCCTATTGGATTCACCCCCCCCCCCCGATCATCAACCGATTTAAGTTGGGTTTTGAGATTAGGATACCGCGAAAACTGCCATTCACGTCTAAGATTATAACATTCTGTGATCAGTTCCCGAATGGGCCGCGGAAGTTTGTAGTAATCAGGTGGGGAGCTGCGTGGTTTAGAGGCCCTAGTGAAAGCAGTCAAGAGAGAGTCCCTAAACTTGGCAATCGCCAGGTCAACCTCTTTCCGAGTACTAGTTGGCCAGCTGGGGAAACGTTCCTGTAACTATATCCTCTACTGACATAACTATAGGAGAGTAAGTTCCTATAGTTATGTCAATAAGTGACGAGACCACCAGTGTTGTTGGTATTAAAAGACTAGCCGGGCTTCGCCCGGCTATACTCGGGCTTCGGCCAGCTACGCTCAGGCCACCCGTCCACCAGACAGACGGCTTTGAATTGATTCAGTGAGAGGAAGAATTTTCATAAGAGGCACTATTAATTTGCAGTCTCCCCCCACCCCACAAAAAGAAAAATTTGTTATTCTTATTAACACCCACTACCACCTGATATGATATGAGCATACCTGCATTACAAAAAGATAAATTTTCATGTGCCAGTCTGGAATTGAATTCTAACGGAACAGCATCAACCTCTTGAGTCTCGAGCAAAATAAAATTTAAATATTTTTTTATAATTATAGTTTATTAAAACAAATGGGCATTAAAAAGCTTGTTTTTCAAGAAATTAATGAATTTAAATTTTTTAATATTTCAGGGGAAGAACATCCATTTTATTGGATGTTGAGATCATAAACACGATAAATAATGACAAACCTGCACAAAAACATTTAAACAAAAAACTTTATTTCGGTAAACTAATAAACTTTCGTTAATACTAAGTTAATTATTGAATTTTAAGCTAAAATTTAATTAAAAAGTTAATTATTGAATTTTAAATGTGTATTACTAATAGTTAATAGCAGTTAATTACTTATCAATTTACATTAAGATCCATGAAAAACTTTAAAACAATTTCTTTCGGCAGTAATACACAAAAACATTTTGCAAACTGTACCACTAAAAGTTGTAAAGTAAAAATGTCAAATTGTGGAATAATTGTTAACCAGAATCAATTTAAAAAGTAAACACAGTATAAATAACATAAAAAAAAGCATGTTAAATGTTATACGCATAAATACAAAGAAAACCCAATATAAAAATCGCACATATTCTGCTTCACAATCCTTAAAGATTTGATAGAACAGCAAAAAAGAATACAATCAACTTTTTTTTATTAAAAATCGTTGCCATTCTGCAAGTAAACGATAATCAAAATTGATATCGTTTAAATGATAGTTATAAAATAAAATTATTTAGCACAAATATAAATAACAAAAAATAGTTATTTCTTTTTAGTGTGCTACCAGCCAAGCCACTACATATTGAAAATATAACCAAAAGAATAGAATGCAACTAATTCAGTTACCAATAATACAAAAATTATTTTACATCGTAGTAAGCAATGAAAAACATTATACACACTTCAACAATAGCAAGACAAAACATGATGGTAAAATAGATCTTGTCAGTGATTCATTTTTTAGTGAGAATCACGCTGTGTTTACGTTTTGTTCAGTGGAGTATGCATTTAGAATTGAAATATCTCTAAAACTATTAAAGCAACAGAATAAGTGTACGCAGAAAAAAAATTATCAGTTTTTAAAGCTCTTTCAAAATACGTAACATTTATGTACTTTCATGAAAAAAAAAATTCATCGATTTCGACATTTTCAAATATGGCCGAATTTCATAATGGAAGCCCGGTTCACCAGGAATTGTAACACGACAGACATAGCATTTGCTTTATTTATATATATACCACTTCATACCCTAGTACCACCGAAAGGTGATCAGAGGAAAGGTCGTTTATTACCTCGACATTATGGGAGAAAGGGATACTGCGGATTATGCCGAAATCGATGGTTGAAGGATTAGGGCCAACATAACAAGTAGGGAAGGCAGGGATGATCACTTGAGATATTTTATGATCAAACCAACGCCTAAGGTGCACACCTCGCATAGTAAAGCTCCTGCAATCTCTGGAGTGAAAGTGTGCATTGAAATCACCTGCAGTAAGGTAGTTTGCCGAAATACCGATAATTGCATTTAAATCATCAGTGAACAGTTTAAAATGCTTGGAAGGGGACACGCAAATGGCCGCAGTTTTTAACTTCTGAATGCCCGGGAGGTAAACTTCTACCATAGTACATTCGAATGTTTTCAGAGGGGGAATGGGGACCCTAAGATGAGGAATCGACCGTTAATGTAGCAGTACTGCCGGCAGAACGATGCAAAGTACGAGGTCTGTCATCATGGGAACACTCGTAATTCGGTACATTGGGGGTTTTACCCTGAGTAAAGTGGGTCTCCGCAATGAGAAGCACGTCCAGATTGTGTTCAACTGAGAACAACTGCCTGAATTCGGCAATACCCGACCACATCCCGTTGGCGTTCCAGATGCCAACGGAGAAATTACAGGAGTTTTTATTCGCGAACAAGAAACCAACAAACGAAGGAACGACTTGGTGGGCAAGCCCTATGAAGAGAGAGCCCAATAAGGCTTTCATAAAGGAGGAAGACTTGGTCCACTGCAGTAGAAGCAGTCCGGAGGGCGGGCAAGGCCTTCTTAATGGCCAGGAGAATAGTAACGCGGACATAATTCGCCTCGAATCCTAAAAGATTTTGGATAAACTCGGCATCCGAAAAAGCTTCAGCTAGGGTCGAATTTTTAGGCTGTTCCATATTTTTACTTTGACCCAAGGGTGGGTTCAGAGGTATGTGAATTTCGCGCAGCATTAGCGTAGCTAAATGCCGGCTCGTTTGCTGAAATTCGTAGTCGCTGAAATTCGTGCTCGTGAAAGTCTTAGCTGGTTTAGTCCTATTTTTAGAATTTTTAGGCTTTGGAAATTTCTGGCAATTCCTGTAACTCGCCAGATCAGGACCATTGTAGTTACGACATATGCAAGTCTGAATTGTGTCCTTTACCAGACAATCATCAGACAGATGTTCCTTAGCGCATCTGACACAACGGTGTGGCAGTCTGCAAGCGACCTGACTATGCCAAAAGCCCTGGCACCGGAAACATTGACTCGGCACTTTTTGGGCCCTATATTTTTCTATTATCACCTCTATACCTAAGACATCTGTAATATTCTAAATTCTTGTTACGTCCTCGGATTTTTGAACTTGGACGTAAAATAACGTCATGGGTTCCCTTTTAGTTTTGGGCCCTTTGAACATCGGAGTGATCTTTACATCGAGAAAGTCATAATTTTTAATCTCTTTTTTAATTAATTCCGGGGAGGTGCACGCAGGTAGACCTCTGATAAATACTATAAAGGGTTTATCCTCATCCAGGAGATATGTCCTTCATTTAACCTTGCCCGGGGGCAGGAAATTGTTCACTGAAATTGTTCTCTTCAGCCGTAGTTACTGAGAGTTTGATGTATTTCCGCAACATCTTGCAGTGTACAGAAGGTGCGAATGCACTGATGGCATTTAGCGTGAAACTCCATGTTTCGTTCGGGTTGATGAGAAAAGGAGGTGGCTTTCTCTCCCTTTTCGCCGGTTGACTATCAGGTTTGGGGCTCACATCGCCATTCGATTGGTTTTAAAGACTGAGGTATCCATATCATTATTATCTAGCAAAAAGTCCACAGGGACATTATCTTTTGTAATTATGATTAGAGGATCTTACTTTCTGATTCTAAATCTGTTTGCTTTCGCTATTTTATTTTTTCTCAGTTACCCCTCTTCGTCAGTTCGAGGTGCTTTGCCAACACGTATGGTAAGATCCGGGCCAATCTCTTGTCACCAGAGCCCTGTTTTGGTGCGTTTATGTCTGCCAACAGAGGCGCTCCGTCAGCTTCCGCATTAGGAGGAACCGCAGAAGGAACAGAATTCCCGGAATACGCCATCGGAGTGCGACGCCATTTTTGGCTTTGGAGACCAGAACTAATCGCTTCCATGTTAACGCCCATAGAGGAAAATTTCGAGGATTTTTTACTTCAAAGCCAATATTTTTTAACTCTCAAAACCTACTGAAATGTATACCGATGAACGTCAACATAATTTTAAAAATATTTTTAACCGTGTTCCAAACGCAATATTTAAAGGAAAATGAGGAGATTTCTTTGGAAATCGGCTGTTTTACGCTTTGTGCTGAAACATTTGGCACAGAGTTGGCTGATTTTCGCCAAGTGCGAATGCTTTTGTACATTTCAGATTAATCTCTGGTTTGGCGATAAATATCTCCCCAGGGCAATAATTATAGCACTTAATAAATGCTTTTGGAATAGAATGAGAAAATATAAAATGCATTTTTAAAAATTTATTTAAAAAAAGTACTTCAATTAAAAAAAAAAGGATTTTCATACAACATGAAAAAATACGTAATCTTTACGGATTTCTTAGAGATAAAAATAATAATCTAAAATAAATATTTAAAAAATTAATAAAGAAAATAAGGAGAATTTTAAAATTGTTTTCGGGAGGCAACAACTTAATATTTAAACTACGATGCTCATATAAATTATGTCATGTATTCTGTTCAAGTTTAACCCTCAAATTCAAATAATAAAACAGCACCAATAAGGCGAAACGTCGCAACGTCACTGGCTACGTCAGTTTTCGTCTGCTATAGATCACGTGATTATCGGGTGGCAGAAAACAGAAGCCGTTCCTATGCGTTTGCATGTGTTTTTGGACGATACCTTCATTTTGAGTTAAATAATTTAAGTTTATTTATAAAATTCCTCATATTAGTTGTATGTAGCAGGTATTTTAACACTTTTGTTTCAATATTTCGGAAGGTTTAAGAGAATATAATCATTCTTTCGTTGAGAATGATTATTATTATGTTGAGATATGTATAGATGTCAGGATAAGTTACTTCAGGCCAGCGTCTTGTATCGTAACTCCAATCTTCCTCTGTCAATAAATTAGGAATGTGATATGTTTCAGTTATAAAAAGTCAGATTTATAACTGAAATACTAGATAAATCAATAGTCAATCAGAAGAGCATATATTTTGTTAAAGAGGCAAAAGGAGATTTGAGAAAAAAAATTTTAACTTTCTTCAACGTCGTAAGTTTTATTTTCATTGATACATAAAACCATGCACGTATAATCCCACATAGGCCGTAATAAAACGACTCTAAGTGGGAAGACTTCAAAGCATCTTGCCCTCGGTTTATTACATTTAAATTCCCGCTGAAAAAAGAACATATATCGTAAGTTGTCATTGCACACGTCTAGCAGACATCGGAAATAAACTAATCTAAACAATCCATGGCCGCCTCACTCCGATGGCGTATAGCTAGAGAGGGAGGGGAAGGGGGGATCTACGCTCGGACGCGAATTGTACTCTGCCAAGAGAGGGGAGTACAGCACGTGTACCTGATTATATGTCATCGTAGCAACTGATTCGGCAACCCTGACCTCTTAGGAGCGATTAGGTAAAGGAAGCGAGGATTTCAGATTGCCCCGACTGCGCATGCGTTCCAACTTATAAATTTGAGGGAGTGGGGATGCCTGAAATGCAGCAACCTGGTTTGGCGTCCTGGCACAATTTTCACATTACGGAAACCCTTTTTGGCAATATCTTGCTTCTGTGCCAATTTGAGGGCCGCTTTTCACCAAATTGCCAAGCTTGGCGTTGTTAATTGAAAAATGTCCGTGAGGTTGTATTGCTGACTGCTGGTTTCTGTTGACGACGTAAATTTATACAGGTATTGTTGAACATCGTATTACCTTAAAGTTCTTTGTTGTAAAGTTACTCAAAATTAGTTATTCTTAATTAAATTTCATCACTAAATATACAAATACGACTTTCATATTGAATTTCATCCGAGGAACGTATTTACGAAAATCCTGAAACGGTAAGTTGAGAATATTTGAAATGCTAATCACGATGACACATAAGCATACTTTTTTGTATCTGTTGTGTTGGAGGTACATATTTATATTTATTTACATTTTATCCCAAGATTGAAGTATTTCAGTACGTTTATGTAAAACTTCAATCGCTATAGTCTTGTTTTGATTTATATATTGTATTTTAAGCCGCCATTAATTGCCCAGCTTTAACGATTTTTATTATAATTATATTCAATTAACGAATTATATTTTTGTAAGAAAAACTTGGTTTATTTTATTCTTAAATAGATTAGTACTGTTTGCTTTGTACGCTTCTAACTTATGATTTTCATATGGGATTGATTATCAGCATCAATTATTATTTGCAGTTAGTGTACTTTATAATTCCTGTAATTAATATTGGATTTTAAACGTTTAGTGAACAAATAATAAATTTGTCAGATGTTTGTCTTATGTATGCAGGAAATTAACAAATCAGATGTTGCTTTTCAAGACTAAATATAAATTTCACCCTTTAACCATCATATGAAGAATAACATTACATTTTCGATGTTGTGGAGACTCAAATACTGCTTCCTCAATTAAATCTCTTGCAAATTTGACAATTTTATGAATTGTTGTCTTCTACATTACTATATTTATTACCTATTTTGCGTTAAATGCTTTAAAAACGTCGACGGCATTAAATAGCAATTTAAATATTCCAAGTACATCTTTTTCAGAAAATTTTGTGTGTTATTTAGGAAGCAGCTTATTATAATTATGAGATATATTTTTGCTACAACATTTCTTTAAACTCTTTAAACAGTTTGCACTGACCTTAAAACATTACCTGATGTTTACATGTCTTATAAAATATGGTTTGAAGAAAATATTCAAAATCATGTATAGGCGAATATATTGTCTGGATTAAGATTACTTTACAATTATGCCATATTTAAATCTGCAACAAATGGCTGAAACAGTAAACAATTTTTTCGTTTTGGATTAGATTAGCCACGTACTACAAGGTAATGCACTACAGTAAAGTGTCTGCTATTGTAGTTCCTTTTTTTAAAGTACCCCAGAACAAGTTTTTATACTCTTAAATGACTGGATATGAGAAACCATCGTGATTATCGCCTTTGTAAAATCGCTGAAACAAATGAAGTGGTCTTGTACCCAACTATTCAAACAAATGAGGAGTAATATATGAAGATCCCAGCCTGTAACTTTAGACTTGCTAAACTGACATTTAACGTTATGATGAAGTATCATTTATATGTAGGTAATAGAAGTTCATTCAGAAGTGTATGAATTGTAAGAGAGTCCTGTATATCAGAAATAACAAGATGTTACTTAATTGTAGAGTACTGGTATGTACTTGAATATTTAGATTGTTCTGAAAACATGCCTCTCAATTTTACGTTATGATTTTACGTCTCAATTTAACGTTATGATGAAGTGTTTCAATTTTTGTCCTTGGTAAGTCACTGTGGGAAAAAAAAAGTTACTTTTGCTGCTGCCTATTATGAAGCTAAAATACTTTCCATCCATATTAATATGTAAGTGTATGTATTTCTATATATCTCTTTAAATAGTCTAATTAGCATATTGTTCATTATAATGTATGTCGAACAAGAAAATGTATTCACAAGTGTGACATTATGTTTTTATAAAAGCTCTTTCTTAACCCATTTAGGACCGTTCCATGTTTCATTTATTGGAAATGCACCAAACAGTTTTTTAACACTTCTTAGAACATTGATTACACAAATAAGTTGTTTCCATAAAATTAAATTTATTTTTACGAGAGTTACAAAATGTTGCGTTTTCGCAACATCAGTCCAAAGCGGTATAAAAATTTTGAAAATATAAAAATTTAAAATTATAAATTTTTAAAAATTTTTTTTTTAATCTTTGAAACATTTAGCATGAAGAGGTACATTACACTTATTTCATACAGAAATTGTTTCACTTTTGCAGTGTTTACATTTTTTTGTTTATTTTCACTATTTTTAGTAATAATATGGCCCATACGGTTTTTCCGAGTTTTGTTGAGAATTATATTTTGAATTGAAGATGGTCTTCCAATATGTAAAGTTTTAGGTAAAACGGAATTCATCTGCATTTCTTCAAGCCTTTTTATCAAAGATATGGCTCTCTCAAAGATATAGATCTCTTAAACTCTAATAAACTTATTCTAGAATTCATTACATCCATGTAGAGTCTCCATTTTTCCCATACAATATGCTCCTTTTTCTTACTATATTGCTTACTTTTACATTTATTAGAAAAAAAAATGTCGATTTCACCTGCAATGTCTTTAGGTGATTCGACATTTTCACATAAAATATTATCATCAATAGCTACTTCATCCGTCAAAACATCCGGATCTGGAGGGATAATGACGAATTATGGTTCCTCATTAGCTTCTGTTGAGGACGATTCTGAAATATCATCATCTAGCCCATGAAAATACTCCAATGTCTCTTCCAATCTCAAAAATCGCTTTTTTCTACAGACAAGCTTATCCGAAATGCAAACAATTCCAATTTACTGCATGAAAAACTAGGCAGCACTAATAAAACACATTGGAAATAAGTAATACACTTTGGACTGATGTTGCGTTTTCCCAACATTTTTAAAAATATGAATTTAGAAACATAAAAAAAAAATTATAATTTATCTGTTGAAGCCATTTTGTTCTTTAGTCTCTAGTAAACCCGGAACAAGCATCAAATCGGAAATTTAACATGTGCTACTATCTAAGGTTATTATTTGAAAATAGTCATTTTTTTCCCTTTCAAAACACCAAAAAAAAACAATTTTTTGCAAGTGCTAAAAGTGGGAAAATGAGGAAACAAAAAAATTATTATGATCAATTAAAGTATAGAGAATAAAATAAAAATGTTACTTCAGGCGTACAAAATTTTGAACATACCTTTAAAAAATACAGAAATTAATGTTGTGTTTTCGCAACACCAGTCTTAAATGGGTTAAAATATAATTTTAAATTAGTATTTGTAGTTAAATGTTTACTCTTTAATCACTATGTTAAAATAATGTATTTTATATGAATATTCAAAGAATGATTCATTTACTGAATAAAGTTGTCTAAAATATCAATGTATTAAGCTAAATGAGTACTTGCTCAGTGCTGCTGTAAGATTAAAAAGCAGTGTCTGATCAATGGACTTTTTTGGCTAGTAGATTTTAACAGAGAAACTTAAAAACCTATTAGAGTATGTTACTTTTTACTTGCACATTATCATATTTTCCCTTCAAAATTATACATATATATATATATATATATATATATATATATTGCAAATAATGGGAATTATATCATTATAATGTTACTGTTAAGAGCAGGCCAGCACAACTGGAAATGTGATGAGGGCCATATAACTTTATGGAAAGATGCTGCGGACTGCATGAAAATGGGATTAGTGAGAAAACAAAAATATTTTTTCTAGCAAATAAATTGATTATTTTTAGAAATTAATTATTATTAATATCCTTTGCTTATGTATTCTTTCCGTACTACTATAATTTTGTACTATTAAGTTTACAAAACATGTTAGATATTTGAAACACAACAAAATATTTAATAAATATGAAAAAAAGAGATGTATAGCTCATATAAAACATATAAATAGCGGCTATCTGGTTACCCTCTCCGGTACTTACGGAAAATCCAGTCGACCATAAAAGTTGGCTCAAATCCGCTAAATCTCCCGGCCGCTTCCGCCGTCAATCATTTTGACGGCATAAAATCTGCAATTGCGCGCAAAATTGAATCAAATAGTCTACTTTTTTGTGAAGACGACGCCACATGAATTAAGCCCTATAAGAATCTAAGTGGTGTTGCGCTGTCCCACGTTGTCTTTTGTTCCATTACTTGGCCGAATCCGACAATAACTCAATGTTTTGTGTAAGTACGCCGGTATCCGGATCTACAAAGTTATGCTTATGATTAACTTTGAAATGTTCGAAATTAGCAGCTCTTATTTCGTCGGTTTTATAAATTTTCCATGAGTCCGAGTCTATTGTAGAACCTTCTTCGATGTTATCTTTTATCGTCTTCCTATCTGGAACTATTACGATAAAACACTCGTTGGTCTCTTTGCAAATGCCTCCAAATAACCCTCGAGCAATACATAACGCGGCTTGAGTGAATGGCAGGAATCGTCACGTAACGAAAAAGCGTTATGTCCCCTTCATAAGAGCTTTTACTTAAGGACTCTATGGCTGAATGGTTATCGCATCGGACTGTTGACCTCTGCAGTCCTGTGGAGCATCGGACTGCAGAGGTCCCCGGTTCAAATCCTCGCACAAGCGCTACCGGCAATTTTAAAACCCTTCACTGAACACTGTATCAAATTTGATACATAAGTTATTTTTCAATTTTATATTCAAAAGCAATATTTTTTATCCACTTGTGCACCTTGTATTAATTTTGAAATATCATAGCAAAGCTTTTAATCACTGTTAGTTACATTTTCGCAGTATAGATCGCAGCAGGAATACAACTGCGATCTCAGTAAAAAATAGCCATTCAATTCATACCAGACCTGCCTTAGTATTTGCTATATTTTTAGTATTTTAAAGTCAGTTTACATCCTTGAAAGTTTTCTAAATATACACTCATGGACAAAAAAATTAGCGCACCAAGAAATAATTGCGGGATCGTAACGAAACTTGCAATGAAGGTACATGTCGGGGAGATATACAAATGATTAGAAATGCAGCGTGATTGCGCATTACGTATAGCCGGTAGAGGGTGTTGAACATCGTACTCTGTGGAGTATAAAACAGGTAACAAAAGCTTGTTTGAGTGTGCTGAATCATTTACAAAGGAAGAGCTGAGATAGACATGCCATTACGCCGTGTTCGAAGACAATATAAGCAGTTGTCGCAGTTTGAGAGGGGGAGAATCGTCGGGATGATGGAAGCTGGGTGGTCAGCTAGGCGAGTAGCTCGTCAATTAGGCCGCTCTGATTGTGTTGTGAGGAGGTGTTGGGACCTGTGGACCCGAGAGATGTCATGTACACGAAGACCAGGCTCAGGACGCCCTCGACAGACCAGTCGTCGAGAAGACCGCCACATCGTAAGAAATGCACGCGTACAGCCAACTGCTTCATCGGCCGCCATCCAGGCACAGGTAGCACCTTCACTAGGGGCCTCTGTGTCTTCTCGAACCATACGAAGGCGCCTGGCTGAAGGACAGTTGGTATCGCGGCGCCCATTACGTGTGCTGCCCTTGACGCCCACCCATCGACGCCTACGTTTGGAGTTTTGCCGCGCACGAGGAAACTGGATTGCAGCGGAATGGAACCAGGTCGTCTTAGCGACGAATCCAGATTCAATCTCGGCAGTGATGACAATCCTGTTCGTGTGTCGTGAGCCCGTGGTGAACGCTTCAATCCTGCCTTTGCTGTACAGCGACACATCGCTCCCACAGCTGGTGTGATGGTATGGGGTGCCATTGCCTACAATACACGGTCACCCCTAGTATTGTTCCGTGGCACCATGACAGCCCAGCTGTATGTTCATGAAATCCTGCAACCACATGTGTTGCCACTCATGCAACGGCTCCCAGGAGCCATTTTTCAACAAGACAATGCTCGGCCTCATACGGCAAGGGTGTCACAAGACTGTCTCCGCACTGTTACTACCCTTCCTTGGCCTGCCCGATCCACAGATTTGTCTCCAATCGAGCATATCTGGGATCATTTGGGACGACGAGTTGGGCATCCCACGAGTTTGAACGAACTAGAGGCAAGGTTACAGCAAATATGGAACGAAATGTCTCAAGACATCATACAGAACTTGTATAACTCAATGCCCAATCGTATCGCATCGTGCATTCGCGCTAGAGGGGGTGCAACGGAGTATTAACTCCTCCGTTCTTTTGCCTTTTTCTCTGAAATAAATTATCCTTTTTCTTTGATTTTCTTATCATTTACTTATATCAAAGTAGTCATTACGTATGTAAAATTTCGTTTCATTTTGACAACTCCTTCTTGGTGCGCTAATTTTTTTGTCCATGAGTGTATATTATCATAGATTGATCTTTAGAATTTCTCGGACCATGAAATTTAATGATTAATAACGGAATTATTTTGAAATACGGACAACTAAATTAAATAACAAGCAAACAGATATGAATAATGCTTATCCATTATGAATCGAGCCATAATGCTTATCCATTATGAATCGAGCCAATATCTGTAAATATCTGAAAACCCCTACAAACCAGAACATATCAAATCGCTCCACATCCTTATGATCAACCAGGACAAAACAATAAGGATGGCTCAGGAACCTTGTGCCCTAATTGTAATAAATTTAAAATGCTCAATAGTTTATTCAATCCCGAACATAAATTGTAACATCTTAGTTTATATAACTATCTCATTTTCCAGCTCAAAAAATTGCAGCTCAAAAAATCCGATCGTATCGCATTGTGCATTCGCGCTAGAGGGGGTGCAACGGAGTATTAACTCCTCCGTTCTTTTGCCTTTTTCTCTGAAATAAATTATCCTTTTTCTTTGATTTTCTTATCATTTACTTATATCAAAGTAGTCATTACGTATGTAAAATTTCGTTTTATTTTGACGACTCCTTCTTAGTGCGCTAATTTTTTTTGTCCATGAGTGTATTTTAGAGGTACGTAGCTTTTATAATTATTAATAAAATACTTCTTTAATCTTTTATAAAAAATTCACGTATGATTTCAATTTTATGTACCAAAAATGATACATGGTGTTCTTACGCCATATTTTTAAGGAAATGGAGAAAGTTTTTAACACAGAAAGAAATTGAGGAACTTATGATCAGATGGTGGAGTGATCATAGTGAAGATAGATCTGATTCAGAAAACGATGGCAGCACAGGTGATCCTAATTATAAACCAAACAAAGTTTGTGGTGAAATTTTTGATGGCAGTAGTGATTCGGAAGATGAGGTAACATTACTTGAAAATAGCGATGTTCTTGATCTGCCTAATGGTGGGAACATGCCAAAAACTAATAGAAATAATACAGGGAGAACAAAGCCTGTAATCAACTGGAAGAAAACTAATTTACTTCTGAATGATGATCAAATTTTATTCCGAGGTGACGAGAATCTCGCTCCTGAAATTGTGAATTTAAACACACCTCTAAATTTTTTGTTATTTTTTTACATAAGATTTGATTGAGCATATATTTCAAGAAACAAATTTATTCAGTGTGCAAAAAAACCCAGAAAAGTTTGTCAATGTAACGAATTTAGAAATTAAACAATACATTGGTATTTGTATAATGATGTCTATTGTACATGTACTAAACACTAGGGCATATTGGTCACCTGCCATAGGCAATGATGTAATAAAAGAATGTATGTCATTAAAACGCTTTGAAAAGATAAGAGAATTTCTACGTTTTAATGACAACAGTAAACAACCACCACATGATGACCCTCAGCATGATCGTTTATATATAAACTTCGACCAGTTATAAATGTTTTACTTGAAAGATTTTAAACTGTCCCTATGGAATCGCGTCTTTCTGTTTAAACTTATTGATTTAATTCACACGGGATTTATATTGTGTCATTAATTTATTTTTGTTGGTGATTAAATAATAAAATTAATCCGATTGAAAATTGGGCTAGGTAACATCTAAATCAAAATAATTAATTTATATATTAAAATTTTTAATTTTAATAAAACAGAGAGAGAGAGATTTGGTTGAATAAAAGAGGGCTGCGCTTTTTGGCGTGACAAAAATACACTAATATAATCAATAGAAATCTACATATTAAATCACGTTTAGAGTTGAAAAAATAACGTAAGAAACTTCGTTCCTGACGGGGGTCCCCCGACCGCACAATTTTTTTTTATCCCTGTATGTTTTTTACGCCTTGAGAAAAGGCTCTCATCAATTTCGACAATGAGGTTGGCCCCTCTGATTCTTTTCTTTAGCCTTGTTAAAAGACTGTGTGTACCAAATTCTCATAAGTAATTATTCCAATTAATAACAGTCTTGTCACTCAACTCTAATTCTTCTTTCCCCCATTCAATAGTAGTCAATTCTCTGCGCCAGTTGTAAATAAATCTTAGGGCAGTCACAAATGAAATGGTTGAACTCTCGAACCATGTTTCTCTCCGAATGGATATTCGCTTCTGACATATCTTAATATTACAACGCCATTGAATCTGTGTTTTTAAATAAAGCGCCATATCGTAGCCATTAACGCATTTTTTGGATGACGGTAAGATTACATACCTTTGAACGAATTCTACTGCTTCTTGTTCTGTAGTTGGTAAATCCCAAATTTTAAATATTTTTTTCAACGCAGAACTACAATAAAACTTAAAACAGCGACAGCTTTACTGCTAGAGCTAGAAATTCTTATCAAGGTAACTTTGAATCACGTGTGCTAGGTTTTACCATTATTGGCTAAAAATCACCTCTTGGCGCCTTTGCCTTCATTTGGCGAAAATGGTCGACTGGATTTTCCGTAAGTACCTTTTCTCCTTATAACTACGTAAATGTTTAGTGTCATATTTTGATTGTTTATAATCTAGTATTTAAATTATTTACTGAAAGGCAAATAAAAAAACTATAAATTAATATATTTTATAGAACAACTTAAATTGTTTACTTGACTTTAAAATATCATTTCAACTTTCAAAGTTTTAACCATTTTATGTATGTGCAAGGATGAATGAATCTCCCAACACTAAATAAAAATCGGTAAAATTTATTTAGAAAAGAAAATAAGTCGCCAAATATAGTTTTCCTTTGGTTCTAAGAAATATCTTTTGGTGAAATCGAAAATAGCAATAAGTTGCCACCTATTGCAAACCATCTCCACAAGTAAAGTTCGTGCGAAAAAGGCTAAGTTGATACGCATGCTCAGTCAGGAAATCTGAAATGTCACGCATGCGCAATCAGGCAATCTGACAGTTCAGGCAATCAGGCAGTTCTTTCACACCACAAACCCCCCCCAAAAAACCAGATTTTTTAAAAAGTCATTTTTAAGCAGTTTCTAAGAGGACATTTTTAAGTTAACTCGTTCAGTACCTTAGACGACCTTAGTCGTTTAATATATGAACTATTAACATTTTCTTCAACTTAATCTTTTATATTTTTCGAGAATATTTCATTATGTTTGATTGGCCGGCAGTAATGTTTCATTATGATTTTATTTGTAACTAGCTGTTTACCCGACTGTTTCGGGTATTTATTTATCCCGATTTTTTATTAGACAGGAAAAGGAATGAATTCTACCTTTAGTGCAAAATCGAAGTCATTTTATTTCTCCCTCCTCTCTCCCCCCAGTGCTGATGGGGCTGAACTTGTACTTAACTAGCATCGGGAGTGTCAGTACTCCTCTCAGCGACCCCGAAACCTATGGATTCGACACTACTCTCGGTCATTTTGAACATTTTATTTGTCATCCTTTCCCCCCTCCCCCCCCAATGCTGATGGGGGCTGAACTGGCCCTTAAACGGAATCGTGAGTGTCACTATTCTTCTTAGCTACCCCTAAAACTATTGATTAAACACCACTCTCGGTCATTTTGAACATTTTATTTTTCACCTTTTCCCCCCTCCCCCCCAATGCTGATGGGGGCTGAACTTGCCCTTAAACGGAATCGTGAGTGTCACTAATCATCTCAGTGACCCCGAAAACTATTGATTAGACACCACTCTCTGTCATTTTGGACATTTTATTTTTCATCTTTTCCCCCCTCCCCCCCCCAATGCTGATGGGGGCTGAACTTGCCATTAAACGGAATCGTGAGTGTCACTAATCATCTCAGCGACCCCGAAAACTATTGAATAGACACCACTCTCGGTCATTTTGAACATTTTATGTTTCACCTTTTCCCCCCTCCCCCCCCAATGCTGATGGGGGCTGAACTTGCCCTTAAACGGAATCGTGAGTGTCACTAATCATCTCAGTGACCCCGAAAACTATTGATTAGACACCACTCTCGGTCATTTTGAACATTTTATTTTTCACCTTTTCCCCCCTCCCCCCCCCAATGCTGATGGGGGCTGAACTTGCTCTTAAACGGAATCGTGAGTGTCACTAATCATCTCAGTGACCCCGAAAACTATTGGTTCGACACTACTCGCGGTCATTTTGAACATTTTATTTTTCATCCTTTCCCCCCTCCCCCACCCCTCAATGCTGATGGGGATTGAACTTGCCCTTAAACGGCATCGTGAGTGTCACTATTCTTCTTAGCTACCCCTAAAACTATTGATTAGACACCACTCTCGGTCATTTTGAACATTTTATTTTTCATCTGTTCCCCCCTCCCCCTCCCCCAATGCTGATGGGGGCTGAACTTGCCCTTAAACGGAATCGTGAGTGTCATTAATCATCTCAGCGACACCGAAAACTATTGGTTCGACACTACTCTCGGACATTTTGGACATTTCATTTTTCATCCCTTCCCCCCCTCCCCCAATGCTGATGGGGGGCAGAACTCGCCGTTTAACGGCATCGTGAGTATCACTATTCTTCTCATCTACACCTAAAACTATTGATTAGAACCACTCTCGGTCATTTTGGACATTTTATTTTTCATCCTTTCCCCCCTCCCCCCCCAATGCTTATTTTTGGAAGGGGGGCTGAACTTGCCCTTAAACGGCTTCGAGAGTGTTACTATTTATTTCAGCGATCCCGAAAACTATGGATTCGACACTAATATTAGTCGTTTTCGTTTAGTTTTACATGGCCCCCTCCCCCCTCCCCCCTAGGGGTGCTAGGGGTATCAACCCCCCCCCCCCAGTAATTATTACCATGTTATAAGTCATATGTGTATCAAGTTTGGTTGAAATTGCTCCAGGCGTTCCAGAGTGATGCTGAAACATGGTATATACATACATCCGTTACTACATATTATTAAATGGATGAATTTGTATTTTCCACTCTACATCAATCGTTATATCAACCGCAACACTGAAAACGTAATTCATTACAATAGACTGCTTATTTCCCCGTTGACTTATTCCCCCCGTTACTCAGCAGCTGGCCAGCAAATCAATCACCGCTGCCCGAACGTTTCTCCAAAGACCCGGATCCTGGTCGTACAGATCTATAGCAGATCCCAAGTCGGTCTTTCAGAGAACCGGGTCATTTTGAAAACAGATCTTCAAAAAGAGCCGTTCATTTTGAAAAGTCTTCAAAAAGAGACGGCTCTTTTTGAAAGACCTGTATCTTCAAAATGATTGGAATCTGAAGATCTACATCGGTCTTTCCGGTTCCGGTGAACGATGTGGGAGCCGTCAGATCCGAGATACTGAGATCCGGATCAGTCGTTCATTTCAAAGAGCCGTTCAGAGCGAACGGCTCTGAGCTGATTTACCCATCTCTAGTTGTAGTCAAACAAGGAGTTTCCAGGCAGGATTCCATATATTATCTCCTGGCGGGTCAATTGGATTTCTGGTCAAGGAGGAACCGCAGAAGGAACAGAATTCCTGGAATAGCAAGAGAGGGGAGGGGAAGGAGGTTCTACGCTCGGACGCGAATTGTACTCTGTCAAGAGAGGGGAGTACAGCGCGTGTACCTGATTATATTTCATCGTACCATCCGCTTCGGCAACCCTGACCTCTTTGCAGTCCGCCATCTTGGAAATGTAGGGATTGAACATCTTGTAGTCAAACAAGGAGTTTTCAATCAGGATTCCATATATCTCCTCGCGAGTCATCGTAGAAATATCACTCAAGGCCTTTAGTGTTTCAACGAAAGGTGGAAGAACAAGCGTAGGGATAAAAAAGAAGTTAGTAGGAATATTCTCGGAGCGAGCGCTCGGACAAACGTCGACACACATCGCCATCTTGAACGGATATGTCTAGGTACTACAAGACATTGACTTCGGTAGCAGATAGCAGTGATTTATCACAGTTACCCGATTCTCGTTATTTGTTAGTCTAATGGCAACGGTATCGCTGAAGCGTGAGTATTATGTTGTTGCTTATTGCATTCAACTCTGCATAATCATAGTAATTAAATGAAAAAGTGTTGCCATGGCGACAAACTGTCGCAGATTTTCGGATCAATGATGGACTAAACTAGCTCTGCAGATGCTGCTAGAAAAATGCTGGAAAACAGTTATTCAATTAAGTTTAATTTAAAGGTATTTTTTTCTTCTGTATTCTATGACAGAACTGTTTTGTTAAGATGTTGAAAATGATATTTATGATTTCTACATGTTACGCTATTTTTTTTTTTGTGTGAGTGAAGCTAAATTCTAATACAATTCGTATAACTATTAAACCATTAAAAGCCATTAGAAGAGTTCCATATCCAGTGCGGTTCGGTAAAAAGTCGTCAACTCCACTAAGTGGAGTTCTCTTAAGGAGAAATTTAGGGAAAATACCATTTCACACTGTTTTAAAACTTTTAACCTGATAATCAACACTTTGTATGAAAATTCAAAAATAAGTAGCAAATAAAGAACCGTAGAATTTTTTTAAGAAAGAAATAAAGCAACAGCATTTATCAGGATTAAATAATTAAAACAGTCTAAATATTTGCAGTGTCCAAAATGTATCAATCGGTTTTAGTAAATGTTGTAGGGAAACAATATATTCAAAATACAAGATTTTTATTTTTTAGAAAAATGTTAAAAATTAGAAAATAAACATGTAAATACTTCAAGAAAAAGATACATAAAAATACAAAAATAATGAAAAAATAAATTAAGTACAGAGAATTAAAAATTGGTAGCAAGATAATTTCAAGGTATATAGAAGAATGAAAAAACAAGGACAATAGTATTGCTAGTGATTTTTTAGAAAAAAAATTTAAATTTAAAATATTTACAAAGAATAAAAATCAATTTATAAAACTAAGAACAAAATTAAAATATTTTTAAGAGAGAGTACAAAATTAACTAGAAACATAAATTGTAAATCTTCATTCAAAAAATGAGATTTCAATAACATTGACAAAAGAATTGACTGATGTACTGGATGTACTCAGACCTGCAGTAAGACCTATAAACCAGATTTGAATAGAGAAGTTCTTATCTTCCAGATGGTATTCCTTGAAAAGGTTGAAAATAAACATGTTATAAAAGGAATTCAAAATTTTTTCATTGGCTGAAAACATCTAAGTGATCATCATTAAAATTCAATCAGTTCAAACTGTAAAAACCATGTGATATTTCTACGATATAATTTCTGACCTTTGGTGATATAAGAGCAGAACTTAGCTGCATTAGGTTTGCAGGCTATTAAACCATAAAACTAAATAATAAAAAATTTTTTAATAAAGACCCAAGCAACAGAACATACCTAAAGTATATACTTATATAATCAACAAATTTGAGGCCATAAAAAATCCAGTACTTTTTGCAACACTCATATGTTTGGTGATTTTTTAATTTCCTGCTTAAAATATTTTAAAATTGTCAAAAATCTAAAGCTTATCAAATTTAAGAGACTATGATTTGTGTGCATTAAATTTTTTAAAATTAGAATAAAATCCATGTACAATGTTAATTTCATGCAAAATTTATAGATAGAACTAATCGAGTAATTAAATTTTCCACATAAATGATGAACTGGCACTAAACTTGGTAAGTTTTTACAGCTTGGCACCATGGGCAGCAATCTGCAGTTTAGCCATTGCCTTTTCAAATCATTCTTCTACCAGAGAAATTTTTTTTTATAATTACATTTGATATAATTTTTTTAAAAGACATCTGTTTCTGTATTCATTCAGTGTTAAAATTCTTCATGACAAAATTTAGTAAGTAACTTTCATTTTCATTTTTCATCATATCAAAGATATCGACAATAGCATTAAATGTAATACTCCTAAATATTTATCAGTTTAGGTACATCATTCATTATAATATGCTTGTTTAAAGTATTAAATAAATGTATTTCAAAGAAGAGGATTAAAAGTAGTATTTGATATTTAAAACTGAAATTCTTTTTAAAGAAATATTAAATTATTTAACATTTCAAAACTCTACACAGTTACTAGTCTATATATATAACAGAGCTTGTTTGTTTGTTTGTCCGCTATAGGATCATAGACTGTTTCACCCACCGGGACCAAATTCGGCACAGTTAATGTTTAGGACCCAAGAAACTTAAATCGGGAAACACGAAATTTGGGGCTCAATCAGTTTTTTTTTAAAATTAATTTTTTAATGATTTTTGTGCCCTAAGCGCACCTCTTAAATGTGGATACAGCCCCTTTACCACAACCAGTCTAATTCGATATGCGGGGAAAAGAGATTTGTTCTGAGGGGTGGTTTGAGAGTTGGTCTGAGGGGGGGCGGGGGGCAGGGTGAAGTGTTTATTTTGCGGGGGGTGCAGCCCAGTATTTTTTTGATGGAATGCATGAAAAATTTTATATCTATATATCTACCCGGGCAACGGCGGGCAATAATGCTAGTCTATTATATATAAAAATGTTTAATTTTCTCTGCACCATGTATTCTAGAGATTTCTTTGTTAGAAACATTTCAAGATTTTAAAAAATCTGTAATTAACTGATATTTCTGACTGCCTTGATATGATATTTAAAAAAATTTTGTGTAAAAATTGTATTTGGGTCAGTTTAGGGTACAGATGTGTTATATACACCTTCCTGCCAAGTTTGGAGTGGTAACCATGCAATTTTGGCGAGATTTTGTTATTTTGTGGCAACCCAGTTTGAATGGCTACCCACACAACACACCGATCTCTATTAGACGTCTATAATACCTCACCTCATAAAAACGCGTACCTCTATAAGACGTCGAAAAATATCTACATCACGTGGAATGGAGCTCTATAGGAGCTCCGAGGTGTGCTCTCTTTGAGATCCATAAGACGTCTACGATATCTAAGCGGCGCTCTATAGGACGTCTATAAGAGCGAAAATTTCGATGTGGAGGGTACGCGATTTAGATATTTTAGACCTCTAAAGGACGTACTATTCCCCTCCAAAATATTGTATTTTGGATCTTACTTTCTTAATAATAAATTAAGCTTAATTTATTTCGAACAATTTGCATTCTAATACGACATTTTTATGCAAAAATAATTGCTACAGAGATTCTAAAACTAAAAGTAAATTTGTGGAAGTATAACAAAGAATATAAAAATAATAGTGTCTATTATTTTTATACTCTTTGTTATACTTCATAAATTTACTTTTAGTTTTAGAATCTCTGTAGCAATTATTTTTGCATAAGAATGTCCTATTAGAATGCAAATTGTTCAAAATAAATTAAGCTTAATGTATTATTAAGTAATAATTACTTAATAAGTAATAAGTAATAATACATTTACCACTATTATTTTTATACTATTTTGTTATACTTCCATAAATTTACTTTTAGTTTTAGAATCTCTGTAGCAATTATTTTTGCATGAAAATGTCCTATTAGAATGCAAATTGTTCAAAATATATTATGCTGAATTAATTTTTCTAAATTTATTAAGAATATTTGGTCCAAACTACAATGTAAATATTAATATTTACCACTACTTTTGATGTTATTACGATGACAATTATCATACATTATAACTGCCAAAAATAGCGATATATATTATTACTTAAATAATATTATTACTAATGTTTAATGTAAAAATCTTTAAAAATAATTATAATATTAAATATTATAATAATAAAACTAATATTTTTACACTAAAACTTGGTATTAATGCATTCTGAAATTTAAGAAAAAAAAGAAAATTAACCAAAATGCTAATTTTTCAATTGAAAAACTGAACTATTATAAGTGCATATATAATTTTTTTAATGTAATTGTTCTAATTAATAAATATACATTTCACAATTAAAACATAATTTGAATATTGAATTACCTTTTAAATTTGCTTGAAGACAAGTTTCTTCCTTTTTAATAGCTATTGTGATTAAGACTTATTTATTCGTCATAGGTGACAGTTTAAACCAGTTTTTGATGCTTGTAATGTCAAAAACCCAACCCTGCAACAGTATACTGGTTGAATATATAGATATCTCATATCTCTTTCTTTTTTCAGCCATCATTACTTATAAAAGTAACTTAGTAGGACATAATAAATTAAGTATCAAAAAGTATATCTATGAAAATCATAATTTATTTTTATAAAAACTTTTCTGCTTCAGTTGGATTTTCATTAAAAATATCTTCTTCAATAATTAATCCAGAGTTGCTTGTGTTCACATTCTTTAACATAAATATATTTTTAATACTGCAACAAAGAAAGAAAGAAAAAATGTTTTAATAAAAGGCTTTATTGAATACAAAATCATAAAATTTCCCCCACACAATTTTCTTTTTCTTTTGAACTCCTAGCATTTGCATGACTTAACCAGTCTTTGATGACGGTTTCAATTTTTGAGTCAGTCACCTGCTTGTACAATGGATTTCTCCTAGATGCACCTAGAAGTACAATAAATAAATCTTTAATTCATTGGAAAATATCGCTAGGTTTACCTTAATATCATTCCCATTTTGTGAGATGGGTTTTAACTTAATGCATACCCTTAATATGCACACATTTAATATAAATAAAATATTACATACATATATATATATATATATATATATATACAACCATGTATATATAGAAATATATAAAATTAAAAATGAAACAATTTTAGGTATGAATAAAAATAGCTAAACTCAAAGAATGAAAACTATTTAAATTCTAAATAGACATATTTATAGTCTCGTCAACCAATACAGCGTGACCAATACAGTAAGATTAAAATGAACAAGCTCAATTTTATAGATTTATTTGATGAGTCTGAGTGACATAGAAATATCTGCGATTAGTTCCCATAAGAACGTTAAAGTGCAGAATATTAAATGAGCGTGTGTACTGCTTAAGTGAAAGTTGTTCTTATCGCGAATCTATGACTGGACACTGAACAGAGTAAAATGAAACGGAATAAACTGATTAAATGTGATAGGAAATATTTTAAGATATAAAAATCAATATTGGTTTAAATTTAATATCGTTACACACATATATATACACAGTTAAATATGAATTGTTTTCAAAAAGTACCGAACCTTTGGTTGGTAAAATACATTTGTTTCATATAACAAATTTAATCTCCTTCAAAGCATTTCCCTTGTTATTATACACATTTCAGTGATATTACTATTGTTGGAAATACTTCTGCATGGAATTAAATTTATTTAATTTTAATAAATATTATACATAAATACCAAGTGTCTATATATGAAATAAACCTACAAAATTTTAAAAAATGTTAAACATGTATAGAAAAAAAAAGGCTAAATAAAAAAAATCTGGAGTGGCTCCACTCGACTTTCCAAACACTGACGATACTGAGCATTTAATTACACCATCATTTCTGTTGTAGATGTTAAAACTATTTTACAACACACAAAAAATCGGTTACAAAATTTGACTCCCACAGACAGATGAGTTACATAAAATTTTGAGAAAATCTTACGAAATTCAGCATGAAAAAAGCAGCTCTCTTTCAGGAAAGTAATAAATATTGTACTATGAAATTAACCATTAATAAAAAGACATAATGAAATAAAGAAAAAATTTGAATAATTGCTTACTAAATATAAGTTATGAAATTTTTAGGTTGCTAAAAGCTTCTTTTTCTTTTGTACCCAACCAGCTAAATTTTACTGTCAATTCATTTGTCATTATTTTGAGCAGCATCCGCTGTACCAAGTTTCCAAGGCTTATGCCACCAGTCACTTCATACTAAAAAAAAATTTAAACGTAGAATATAAATATGAATTCACAAAATATACAATCGAAATACAGTGCTGAAAATGTGAAAATATGCAACAAAATATGAGAGAAAAATTAAAGCAAACAAATCATGAATAATGCATTAATATAACTGAAAATATAATGATCAAAAGTAAACTAAAATATAAATTATACAACAAGGACGTGCCACTAACAACACAATATATTTACTAGAATATATTTTGTAACATTCAAAAACTTGTCTATTAAAATGAAAAATTAATGTTACTTCTATACCATAAAATATTTCTATGAACTCGAATAGGAAAATATTGCTGATCTACAATTTCACTGATCAAATACTCTATTTCTCAATTCAAATACTCTATTTACTAGCTGTGGTAAAGATTTATCAGCTTTTCTTAACAATTTCTTAATTTAACATATTTTCTTATATAGTGTTTCGGGTATGGTAAAATAAGAGAAATTTACATTTTAAGAAAACTGCAAAAATAACATTTACCTTACTTTTTTTTGCATTATAAACAACAAATTACACATAAAAATGCTCCTATTTTTGTAAAATTCCCCTTCACTTTTCAAAACAGTAATTTTTTTCTTTCTAGCTGCTCTCAGAAATTTCCTGTGTGTCTTTGATTTCATTTGACTCTGACGTATTGAAAAAATATTAGACTAATCTTGTAAAACATTAATTTCATAGTTTGAATCTTTATTGTAACCAAATTAATATGCATAATGGAACAAAGTTATATAATTATATATTTTTATTGTAGCACTATTTTGAAGCAACATTGAATTCTTATTATAAGTTACATTTTATATGTTAACAGAATGAAGAAATAACTTATTTCTACATTCTGTTAACATATTGTACTTGGCATATTCCGAAATAAAATGCAAAAGAACAACAAATTATTTCATACAGATTTCACACCTTAAAGTTACAAATTCTAACATTTAGTTTGCACTAGTTATTATACTGTTAAATGCTTTATAAAGTGCAACTAAAACTATTTAATAGATAAAATATATTATAAATGATAAAATTAAACTGATGGAGGCTTAAAAGTGATCTTCTGCATTGTTACGTTATTACTTAGAATAAAAATTCTCGATAATATAACATACTTAAGCAGAAGTAACATAAATCACTAAAGAGTGCATGTGTTTATAGTCAGCAATTAAGCCTACTCCATGATGAAGTAATGAAACAGAAGTAATACATGTTTTAAATATTAGTAATATTAAGATTACAGTGAAAAAGGGTACTTACGTTTATTTGAATTATTCCAAAATCTTCTAATAAAACTGAGCCGAGGCTTTTTATTTGAGTCGGTTTTGGTATTCCAAATGATGAATTCAGTTGCACCTACTGAACAAATAACAGTAGCAGTGTATAGTTTGTTCATCAGGATATAGATGGCGCTTTTGGACGCTGCTCTATAAGTGCTCTATAAGATGTCTATATCAGTACCTTTTATAGACGCCGGCCATAGAGGCTTCATCTATTAGAGATCGAAACTTAGACGACTTATAGATGTATATAATACGTCTTAGATCTCTAATAGACGTCGAAATGAAGCACAACTATTAGACATCTATTTTTTTCATCTTTTAGAGTTCTATAGTACGTCCTGGATGTCATGGATGGATTTCGATCTCTAATAGACGATCATTAGCTCTGTGTGGTTGTGTGGGTAGTTGTGTGCGTTTGTTTACGTGATATAATATGGTGGCAATGTTGTTGCGAAATATTAATGACGTATTTTGGATAGTATTAGATGTAGATTTTTGAGTGATAGGCGTACTTTTGGGGGTTGTTAGGG
Source organism: Dolomedes plantarius (assembly GCA_907164885.2). Classification (NCBI taxonomy): domain Eukaryota; kingdom Metazoa; phylum Arthropoda; class Arachnida; order Araneae; family Dolomedidae; genus Dolomedes; species Dolomedes plantarius. Next base: position 126,477,463 of record OU015499.1, on the reverse strand, counting down.
ATATAAAGTGGGAGGCTAAATGAGGTTTTTTACAGTTTATTTGAAATTAACTGTTAATTTAAATGGTTAATTTAGATGTGGTTTGTTGGACTTATATGTTGGTTGTGTTTTGCGTTTCTACGTTTGAGTTTTTGAAAACGTTGTGGTTGATTTAAAATCTGGCGGGGTACAGATGTAGTATATGCAACAAATGCCAAGGGGTGATTTTTCGCCAAATCTGTTGGTTGTTTGGCAGGTTTTTGGGGATGCCGGTTTTTACTTTGGTGTTGCCAATTTGTGTTTTTGTTACTTTTAGCATTTTGTTTTTGTTAGGGAAAATCCCGATTAGCTTTCCTCTTCTTCCCCTAACCTTCCAGCCACGTAGCAGGAGCGATGTATTTACATCATTTCCCACCTCCACAGCAATGTGTAAGCATCGTCAGACGCCAGTTGCGTCATGACCAGCGATATGCCAGCCGAACGACGTCATTCATCCAACGATGACGCCATACCATCAGTTAAGAATGACGTCAACGCACATCACGTAAAATTAGCATAATTAACTTGGCTATTCTCCTGCCACGAGGGAGCGCGGCGGTCGACGCCGGTATAAATACCCAGCCCGTTCACTTAGACGGGGTATTCGATGTAGTATTCGCTGTGGTATTAGACGGTGTGGTTGAGTGATAGTTGCTGAGAAGCGATTTTACCGAGCCAGGCTCTACCGAGGACCCGTATTAGGAAGCGGCGACCAACTTGCCAGCAGTGCACTGATGCTCTAGTCGTCTCGACCTTGCATGCCCGCAGGTAGCCACGGGATAGTTTTGTGCCAGGAAGGCGCTATCTACCTTAAGTGTTTTCTTACCACGATAGCAAAGCTTTGCCTCGACCACCTGTGAGTTATTTTTCTTTTATTTTTCTACACCTCGGTAAGAACACGACAAAGCCAACTTTTTAGGATAACACTACGAGCTGTGTAGTGCGTCTGTAAACAAGACACTTTAATGTCGTTTTACTAAATAAATGTATTTGTTATTTTACCTAAACCTTCGTACGTCTTTTTAACATCTTGCATATCACACAACAAAGCTAGCTAGCGTTGCTCTGACTATATCTAAAGATTAAGAGTCCAACCTTCCCTGCTAGCCAGTACGACTCTGCACTATTAGCTATCAGTAAAGTTTGGGGCATTCCTGCCCCCAAATCTTAACTAACTTTGGTTGGGAGAGCCGCCAGGTTCTAGCGGCTCAATTCCGTAACATTTTGGTTATGGGCAGCAGGCCCTAAAGTTAAGTTCGTAAACAACTATTTTTCTTTTTACTTAAGGGTGACTTTGATCTAAAATAGCAGAGCACAACGCGAAAGCTTTGTGATATGTGAGAAGCTAAGCGTCGAAGGTATAAACAAAAGGTAAAGGCCCTGAATTTATGAAATTCTATATTTGGGGGGGGCCTATTTGTATATATATATAATATTTAGTGTTTTAAATACTGTCTTGCATTTTTTTATATGCTTATATATATATATAGATTTACATACTGTACTTGTAACTTAAAACATGGCCTCTTTACAACCCCATATGGCTATAGATAAATTGACCGAGGAAAATTTCCATACCTGGGTAGCAGATATTAAATTTGTACTAATATCCCTTAATGCGTGGGACATTGTGAATAACCGCGAAACTAAACCGATAGCAAGTGCGGAAAATTTAGCTGAGGTAAGGGACTTTGAAAGAAGAACCCGACTCGCTTTATCTACAATCTTTTTAAACCTATCCCCTGCGTTTAAGTCGGTCGTGGAACATTGTACCACCCCCCAGGACACATGGTCAACCCTAAATAGGCATTTTCAGCCTGACAGTCGTAGCCGGCACATGCAATTATTTACCGAACTGGTTAATTGTAAGCCCTACGCTAGCGAGAAAATTAACATGTTTGCGGCACGAATCCGCAAGTTAAACGAAAGCCTAAAGGGAATAAATCAAGAAATAAATGAGACTTACCTCTGTTTCCAGCTAATCCGGTACTTACCATCGGAGTTTGATCACTTAGTGCAAACTATACTTCGTTGGAAAGATGCGGAATTTAAATTTGAAGCCATTCTAACTGAACTAGTCGCCGAAGAAACCCGAATTAGCGTGCAGAGACAGGATAAGCGTGAAAACGCTACTTGCGAAACGCAGAACACCTTTTCGGGTCGGCATAATTCTCGAAGTTGGAATAAAGACAATTTCCGACCGAAAACTCCATCAAGAAGCCCTTCTCCCAACAAACAAGTCCATTTTGGGAAATACCCAAGTGGGAAATCACCGGGGCGTAGAAAATCTAAACGCTCGTTCCGGCGAAACTCACCAAATAATGAAAAACCCCAGAGCCATTATACTGTAGAAGCCCTATTTACATCTCACAGTAATCCAGGTGACTGGGTCGTCGACTCAGCGGCAACCCATCATTTTTGTAAGGATAAATTCCTATTTGATGGACCCCTTGAGGATGTAAATGACAGGAGCCTAGCAGTTGCTACTAGGGGAAAGCCTATCCCTATCAAGCAAAGAGGGCCAGTCGACCTACTCTGTAAGGGCGAGAAACGCGCCATTACGCTTATGCGTGCATTGTATGTACCATCTCTAAGGCGCAACATAGTTTCATTACCTTTACTTGACGAAGATGGATTTACTTTTGAAGGGGGAAATGGACAACTCCACGTTTACGATAAAGATGGAAAAGGTTATTTCACAGCTCGCAAACAGGGGGGAATTTTTTATGCAAAACAGCAGCTAACCCCAGAACAAGCTGCGAGAAAGAAAGCTTACCAACACGAGAAAGAAACTCGATCGAAGAAAGGTAAGGCTTATGAAACTACAGCTAGAAAGAAACGAAATACCCTAAGCAAAAGTAATCAAAAACCTGCCAGTGCATTGAGCAGATGGCACCGCAGAATGGGCCATATGAACCCTGAACTAATCAGCCAGTCTTTTTCAAATAAAAGTGTCAGGGGTGCTCAGGAGGTAAAATCATCCAAACTTTTTTGCGAGGATTGCAGGTTAAATAAAGCTAAACGGGTGACATTTAAACCAATCGGCCAAACTAGGTCAACAAAACCACTAGAACTTTTACATCTAGATTTGTGGGGACCTGCTTCAACGACGGGATATGCAGGAGAGAGGTATTTTTTGAGTATCACCGATGATCACTCAAGGAAAATCGCCCTGTATCCGATTAAAGATAAGACAGCTACTTTTCCCACCTTTTTAAATCATGTGAAACGCGCCGAAAGATTCCTTTCAACTAAGCTCAAAGCTATCAGAACTGACAATGGTAAGGAGTTTGACAACTCACAATTCCAAGAGTATTGCCGTACGAATGGTGTGGCCCACGAATTTACCGATATTTATTCGCCTGAAATGAATGGAGTAGCAGAGAGGTTGAACCAGACAATAGGGAATACCCTCCGCACGATCCTAAATTCAAGTAAGGTTCCAGTAAAATTTTGGCCAGAAGCCGTCCGCTATGCGGCCTACAATTGGAATAGAGTGTGCCGTAGAAACCAGACGAAAACACCGTTTGAGAAATACGGAAAGTTCAAACCCTCCATTAGTCACCTTAAACCATTCGGGTCAGTTTGTTTTGTGGGTGTGCCGAAGCAACACCGAACCAAATTTGATCCCAGAGCTAATAAGGGAGTTCTTGTAGGCTACGCATGTAGGATTAAAGGGTACAGAGTGTTGTTCCCAGAAACTGGGCGAATAGTCGAAACCCGGAATGTTAGCTTTGCTGAAGATGAACTAAATTTTTATCAATTGAAAGCTAAGCAGACTAACAATGGAGCAGTGCTGGGCGACCATCCAGAAACTACCATATACTCACTTCACAACCCGGAGCTTGAGACGGTGGTAATCCCACATATGGATTCGCGCCGAGTACATACCCGGAGTTACCAGCAGGATCCCAGACCAGGCCCTAGTTATGCAGTTCAAACTGATGAAGCAAGTGAAGACGAATCAGACAGAGAACTATACGTCCAAACACCTAGACTCCGAGTCGCTAAGTGGACAAGAGAAGCCGTTCCGAGACCAGATGGAAAGCGGACCGATATATATTATCGAGAAGTTAAAAGGCAAGGGGGCAAGAGCCACATATTGCGAAGCCTCAAAGAACTCAAGCAATACTGTAAAAAGCATAAAATTGAGTACCAGCCTGAATACTTCAACTTTAGCGGTAAGAATGGTAGGACGGGCCCTGTTCCAACCCCTCAGCGACAGGTGATTGACGATGATAGCGATCTGGAATCTGAAAGTCAGACGGAAAATGAAGAAATCAACTACTTTTCCGCCTATGACACTTCCGAAAGTGAGATTGACACAGCATGACTAGAAACTGTAGTCATCCCGAAAACCTTTAAACAAGCATTCAAAAGTAAAGAATCTAAGCTATGGAAGAAAGCGATGGAAGAAGAATTAAAAGTGTTAAGTGAAAGGGGTGCATGGAGCCTAGTGCCGCCACACTCAAAGTACAAGCCTCTCGGTTGTCGGTGGGTTTTTACAACCAAAACTGATGAGCATGGAAATGTGGTAAGATACAAAGCGAGGCTCGTAGCACAAGGCTACAAACAGGTAAAGGGAGAATCCTATGATGAAACCTTTTCACCTGTAGTCAATTTCACCCTTATACGCCTATTTTTCTCCATGCTAGTTTCCAACCTAAAGTGGTATCACCTCCAGTTAGACATCAAATGCGCGTATTTATACGCACCCTTATCTGAAACCATTACGATTACCCAACCACCCGGTTTCGTAGAAAAAGGAAAAGAAAGCTACCTCTGTCTACTAAAGAAAGCCCTTTATGGCTTACACCAGAGCGGAAGGGTATGGTTTTATGAAATTGAGAGTATATTACTTGAAAATAATTTTAAGAAAATTAACTGGGCTAACTGTGTTTACCATTTATCTAATAATCTAATTTTACTTTTATACGTAGACGATATAGTTCTTTTTGGAAAAACTAAAACCCATATTGAAGCAGCAGTTAAAATTCTGCAGAAGTGTTTCGACATTAAAATACTTGGCCAAACTTCTAAGTTATTGGGGGTTGAATTTGAATTCAATCGAAAACAAGTTTTCATTCATCAAACCCAATACATAGATCAAGTTGCTAAACGCTTCAAAACCTTCAATATCCCAATTGTATCCTTACCCATAGCTAAAGGAACAATATATACCAAATTACAAAGCCCTACATCTGAACCTGAATTAACGGAAATATCAAAACTACCGTATCGAAATATCCTAGGGTGTTTAGCATTTATCGCAAGTCGAACTAGACCCGACATTGCGTATGCTGTAAATATCTTCAGTCAGTTTCAGTCTAACCCAGGATTTGCTCACTGGTACGGTCTATTGAAGCTATTAGGGTATGTAATAGGTACAAAAGATTTAAAGCTAAATATTTCCTCTACCGCTAATGAATTAACAGCTTACAGTGATAGCGATTTTGCCGCCAATCGAGACGACCGAGTTTCAATTTCCGGTCAACTCATTTTACTAGATAAATCGCCTATATTCTGGCGAACTGGCAAGCAAAAGGCCATAGCGCTGTCAACTATGGAAGCTGAATTCATGGCTATAACAGAAACCTGCAAGGAAATACTGTGGATCAACCGTATAATGCAAGAATGCGAAAAATTGAAGATAATCAAGCTAACTAGATCCAAACCCCTTATCAGAACGGATAACTTATCTGCAATAGACTTCTTAAAATCGCCGATTGAAAATAGTCGCACTAAGCATATTCATATAAAGCTTCTATTTGTGCGTGATCTCCTTCTAAAAGAAGTTTTCGAGATAAAATTCGTGCCTAGCAAAAAGAATCTAGCAGATCCGTTCACAAAACCAAAAACAAAAACAGACTTTTCAGCCTTTAAACAAATAATTTTTAAATCAGAAACTTGAAAGCTATAAACTTAAAGTAAATTCCTAACTCTAATAAACCGAATTTCCTTAAAATAAACCTTATCCTTGAGACTAGGACGGTTATTAATTTATGAGTTATATTACTTTCCATTATTTTCTGTTTACGGAACTAACGGCCATTGTTTCGGGTTAGTTCTATGAGAACCTTCTTTCTCCCACATAATTTGGGAGGGGTTCGCTTAAAGTGTTTGAAGGCCACCTTGGGTCAGTTTGTTTTACCACGCACGAGTGGTGTGTTTTGTCCCTTTTCGTCGTTTCGCTTGGGAGAGACCAATTTAATTGTCCGCTGGAATCCGGTAAGTACCCTCAGGAAAGGGATCCTGAGAGCGAGCGGCCCCCTGTTACGTCTCGTTGGGGGTGAAAATGTAATCTGCCAGAGCTCTTGGGGGAAATTTTCTGGGGGAGTACTACTGGAGGGAGGCCTTTTTCGTGTGCATTAATTCCTTTTGTTTGTGAGTCCCTCATTTTTAATATAAGAATGCCACTAAGTCCCGGACTCACCCGAGCGGAACGAATTTATTTAAACTTAAGTGATATACATTCTGCATTTTTGTCGCATGTGTATTTAATACTAACGTTACCATTGCATATATTCTGTACTGTGTTTATATATGCACGTTTATGTCTCTATCTAGCATTGTGTTTATATCTACATACTAGCAATAACTGTTTCTATTTTTTCCGTACTGTGTCTATACTTTAATATATTTACTAGTACGTTGTTTGTGACAAGCAAATTGTAATCAATTTTAATATATTCTTAAAGTTTTATGCTATTTAAACATCGGAGGGTATGTTATACGCAAATGTTTTTTTTCGCATGATTGTGTGTATGAAAGTGGGCCCACGAATGTTTTGAATTTTTGTCTGAAAAAATACTGCGTATATATACTTTGCCCTACCTGTTGATGAATTGTATTGCATATTATTTGCCTATTGAATATTGCATTTTTGAATTGTATTGCATAATTGTTCAGGATTATAAGCTATTTTTATAGAAACATGTCAACAGAATATTTATTGTATGTTTATACAAGCGACTTACCCTTATTGTTTTGCAAAACATGTAACTTAACCACGTGCATGTGTTGGTGCTCATTTCTGTAAAGGGGGGGCAGTTGTTAGGGAAAATCCCGATTAGCTTTCCTCTTCTTCCCCTAACCTTCCAGCCACGTAGCAGGAGCGATGTATTTACATCATTTCCCACCTCCACAGCAATGTGTAAGCATCGTCAGACGCCAGTTGCGTCATGACCAGCGATATGCCAGCCGAACGACGTCATTCATCCAACGATGACGCCATACCATCAGTTAAGAATGACGTCAACGCACATCACGTAAAATTAGCATAATTAACTTGGCTATTCTCCTGCCACGAGGGAGCGCGGCGGTCGACGCCGGTATAAATACCCAGCCCGTTCACTTAGACGGGGTATTCGATGTAGTATTCGCTGTGGTATTAGACGGTGTGGTTGAGTGATAGTTGCTGAGAAGCGATTTTACCGAGCCAGGCTCTACCGAGGACCCGTATTAGGAAGCGGCGACCAACTTGCCAGCAGTGCACTGATGCTCTAGTCGTCTCGACCTTGCATGCCCGCAGGTAGCCACGGGATAGTTTTGTGCCAGGAAGGCGCTATCTACCTTAAGTGTTTTCTTACCACGATAGCAAAGCTTTGCCTCGACCACCTGTGAGTTATTTTTCTTTTATTTTTCTACACCTCGGTAAGAACACGACAAAGCCAACTTTTTAGGATAACACTACGAGCTGTGTAGTGCGTCTGTAAACAAGACACTTTAATGTCGTTTTACTAAATAAATGTATTTGTTATTTTACCTAAACCTTCGTACGTCTTTTTAACATCTTGCATATCACACAACAAAGCTAGCTAGCGTTGCTCTGACTATATCTAAAGATTAAGAGTCCAACCTTCCCTGCTAGCCAGTACGACTCTGCACTATTAGCTATCAGTAAAGTTTGGGGCATTCCTGCCCCCAAATCTTAACTAACTTTGGTTGGGAGAGCCGCCAGGTTCTAGCGGCTCAATTCCGTAACAGTTTTTGCCAGATTTGGTTTTGTCTTGTGTTTTGCATCTTTTATAGGTGCTGTGAATGGTTTTTTTTACTTTCTTTAGTGTAGTAATATTATGGCAACAGTTTTTGAATTTTGGCATTTAAATGTGAGCTAGCAAGCAGCATAGATGCAAATTAATCTGGTTGCATATTCCAATTTATTTTTGTTCTTTTATTCATTATGCCTGCAGTATTTGGTGTAATTCAGAAATATCAGGGGATCTTAGTGTTTATCATAGAGGCGATATAATGCAAATAGATCCTTTTTTATATTCTATTGTCAACACGTATTTTTTCAATTGAATTTGTGCTGTTATTTATGTTTAATGAAGAAATATATATTTAATTAAGGTGTATTTTATGTTTATTTAAATGAGTTATTATTAGTTGCATTATACTGACTTTTTTTAGCGGGAGGTTGGGGCTCACCTAATAAATTTATTATTTTTAAGCTTTTATTTTTTGTATTTATGTGTTTTTAAGATCCTGTGTGCACCTACGAGTTTATTAAAGCCAGCAGTAAGTTTTTTTCCAATTTATTATGTTTACTACATCTGTTCCATATTTTGTTTACATTTCGCACTTTAAGCTTAACATGTCTGCAGAAACCCCCTTGTTGACAAGTTGGCGACAAAGACTTTTGGCATCAACTTGTCGCCATGGGAGGTGTGTCTGACACATCTATTCACATTCTTTCTGTTTATGTCAGGGATAATTTTTTTAATGTATACAGTTTCGGTACTTAAGATCAGTGTTAGTCAAATTGTTGTTTGTTCTGTTAGTATTTATGTTTCCTAACCACTCCCCTCCCTTCCCCTCCTAGGGGTAAAAAATATTCATTGAATAGAAAGTAACTGTTGTTAAAGTTTCAAAAGTGCAGTTTTGAAAATTCTGGTGTTTTTTTTCCCTCAGTGCTCTAGAAATGTGTTGTACAATTATGCTGTGATGGAATATGTATGAAATGAACTATATTTCTTGATGGGAAAAAATTAAAACATGCATTTGAGGATTATATTAAACCACAAATGTAAAAGATAACTGTGCCCAAAACATGAAAATTTAAGGTGGTAAGTTTTCATTTTGCGTAAGGGAAATATGCATGAACATTCTGTACAAAGTTCTTTTATGAAAACTGTTTGAAAAAATTTCTGAATAGAATCATTTATTTGCCAGCTTTTTCTTTCCTTTGCAGTTATATACATAGCTTTGCATTTCATGTTGAACTTTCTTATTTACTATCTGTTTTTTTGACAATTAGTTTACATATAACTTTGCTTTAAACACAATTTCTAGAAACCTGATAAATAAAAAATTTAAAGATTTTATGTAAATTCTACATTTGAATATTTAAAAGTTTGGAAATTTCAACATTAACTTAATTTTTTAAAGTAACACTGTATAAAAGTCTATTACTTTGCGCTGGAAAATTTCACATCCGAGTTCTTATCATTCAGGCTTTTGATGAGGGCCAGCCTTAGTCCTTGTAGGGCTAAATTGATGAAATTTTGATTGAATCCTTCAAAATTTCCATATACATTAAATGATAAACATTTGATATGAAGCATAAAAGACAAAATTAGGAAAGTGGTCATATTTCTTTTTTTATGTACATTTATAAGAAAAGAAAAACTCAAAAGTAACTAGACTACATATATTTAATTTACAGAACAAAATTATTTACAATCAAATTTTGCTAGATTTTTTTATCAACATCCTTTATAAATTAAAGAAATTTTAATATCCTTTTTTCTATATGCTCTGTAGACACTATTGCAAGACAGTTGAGTCTCCTCTGCAATATAGTTCACCTAGGGTTATGTTTTGATTAATTTTAATCTTGAAAAGCTTCTTTTTCCCAATACTACAGTTACATGAATTATGAATAATATCTTTAAAGATATAAAAGCATTTGCAAGGCCTGTAGCTGTAATTTATAGCAATTGTAGAATTTTTATAGGGTTTCTGAAACAATAGGTTTTAATACTTCCATTTCTCTGACCAGTATTTAGCTATCTATGTCTACATGTTTTACAGACTTCATCTGGTTATTATGTTGAATCATTTTTACATCTGTCAAGGCAGTTTCTATTATCAATGCATGCTCCTGATGTTCATTCTGTAGAATCGTCTCATATCAACTTGTCTAGTTTTATACAGTACTTGTTAAAAACAATGAACCTCAAACATTTCTTTTCAGTTACTTATTGGGTCTTCTGCATACTTGTAATTAAATATCTTTTTCATTTTTGTATATGTTTTTCCTAAAATTCTGGAGTGACTTCTAAATCAGTTGCAAGCTCTGTGGCGCTGACTAAAATTTGTTCGAAATCAGAGTGGCTATATTTTGTCTGGCATTCTAGAAGGTTTTCTAAATGATCACAATACTTCCTTTCAGACTTTTTAAATTTTTCTTCATGTGGGGCTTTGTACTAGCATGGGGCCCAATTGCTTCCTATAAGTCCAATCATATTTAAACTATCCCTGCCTTTCATAATTAATTCTTTACATATTTTCTATCTTTTTATGCATAGTGTTCCTAAGGTTGTCTTGGGATTATTCATATCATTTGAATTCTCTAGTTAACTCTGGGGAGTTTGATTTTACAGACTTTTTAAAATTTTATGAACAGAGCCCTGACTAGTACCCTAAATTTGTTCGGTTGATATAGTCAGGTAAAACTACTCAGGGCAGAAAAATTGTGGGTATTTTTGATCTTTCACATTGCATGTTATCTCATTGAATAATCATTTGGTATGTAATGTTTTAGTAGGTATTTAGCTCTATTAAAACCTTCAACTATTTAAAGGAGTTTTTCAGAAACTTTCAAAATTTGCTTGACTTTTTTCACAAGAGAATCTGTGAAGATTCCCTTGTGGTAGTTCTCTTCACAGATCTTATGTTTGGTAGATCTTCTATTTTGAGGTCCTGGCTTTAATTTGCTGTAATTGCTTTTAACTTGCTACAAGAATAAGCAACAAGTTTGTAGCTGAAAAAACTTTATGACTTAGCCTTCACATTTCTTTGTAATATGAATACAATGATTTCTGATTCACAAAGTCTGTTGTTAAAAAATATGTCTGAAGTACGATATTTGTAGCATTGTGGTGAAATTTTACTCCAAATTGCAATTTTCTCCCTTTGATTCTTCAGTTTGTTCTGTACAGAAGCTATACAATGTCGGCAGGAAAGATACTTTATATTCATAGCAGTGAAAATGTAGTTCAGGGAAAGAATTCGATTATTTTAAGCTTTTAGTGGATTTATATTTTTAGATTTTTGTGAATATTACAAATGTCCTCTCGCTTCTGCCTAATATGTGAGATTTGCTTGTTGCTTTAAATCTGCAGGAATAAATATTGATGGCAGAAGGCCTCCAAGATGTAAAAAACCGTAGTACAAAAAAATTATATATATATTAGTAATCATTTGCAGGAAATGAGATATTTCTGAATTATGTCTAGTAACTCCTGGAAAATCTAACATGTCATGAGCATTGTAATTAAAAATGGTTAGAATGTGATATTTGCAGTGATAGGTATAAATACAGTTCTGTTTACAACTTAATGCAAATTTATGTTAGCATAATCATGGTGTTCTGTAGCATTTTCTTAAATCTCATTTTACCACCTTTATATCTGATCTATTTAAGTGATGATTTCATTGAGAAACCTGACAGTGACTCTGAATTTTATGAAAATGTTTTAATGAAAACATAAAGTTTGGTGACAAAGTGAATGAAATTTGAATGAAATTACCTTAAATTCTCCCTCTCTTGTACTCTGTAATCCAATCACAATTGTTATAGATTATAACTCTCTATCTCAAAAAATAGATAGTTATATTATAAAAGTTCCAAATGCTCCTAATCCAAATATCCCCAGTTATCTTGAATTTTCTGATTTTTTTGCATTCTGGTATAAGCTCAACAATCCATTATTGTTAACTGCCTTATACTAGTGTGTAAATATATGATACTCCAATGAGAACCAAAGAATTTTGTAATTTAATTTTTTTTTTCAAAATAACAATAATTTGTTTGTTAGGCAATATCTTTTTCTTTTTGGCACATTTGCTGGAAATAACGATAATAAATTTTTTTGCCGGTATCCTCACCTCAGCTTATGTGTACAAAATATAGGAAAATTACTTTTTCCTATTCCTGTCAAGTGTATTACTTCTAAGGATTTAAATTTATTTTTATATATAATGTGTGAAATTTCCTTAATTTGGAAGGATATCAGAAAGGAAAAATAGTTTATGGGAAGTAATTTGTAAAAAGATCATAACATGTTTGTATATGAACTAAACAGTTTTAATTTCATTTTGGTAAATTTACGTGGCTGCAGATTTTGTTTTTAATTTACTTTTAAAAGATTTAATTTGTGGGAGAATTACTGTTCTGTATATTATGTATATATGTTTTTTAAATTACTGTTTTGTTAAATATCGTATTAAACTTTTGCTTTTACTCTAAGTGCATACATTTATGACTGCAGAATAAACTATTTCATACTCTATCATGAAAAATTATTTATATTGACAATTGCTTTTCTATCTCATTGTTAATGGAGAGGTAGGTCTGATTTTCTCTAACCAAGAAGTGTTATAATAGGTATAGCTTAAACTTTATCTGATTTCCTGTAGGAATGAATGGTATTGTAGAGTTTTAAACAAAAGAATTCCAGTCTATGTGGATATCTTAAAATGATTTCACTTGATACACACAATGAAAAATGTTATGAGATTACCTTATCTTGTAAGAACAAAATGGTTTTCCAATAATCTCTGAATCACACGATTATTTTATTTTAATAGCTAGTATAAAGATAACTTAAGATAATCAGAATGTAATTAGAATTATTCTTATTTTACAGTAGAGTCCCGATTATCCGCGGAATTGGGTGTCAAGGGCACCGCGGATAACAAAAATCGCGGATAACCCGAAAATGTCTAAAAATGAGTTGCAAACACGAAAAAAAAAATATTTCATAAACATAAACATAAAAATTTCATAAACATAAAAACTATGTTTTATTGTGCAAAAACATAATAAAACTTTTAAAATACATATGTACAGTACAGCAGACACATTTGCTCTATGTCTAAATCACTAATATAAAGAACGGTAAACAAAAAACAATACATACATACTGTATGTACAAAAAGTGTTCAGTTACAGTTACACCTTTTTAAAAAAATCAGTCACTCGTTTTTGCTTCTTGCTTTGAAAACCCCTTTTCTTTATTCAAAATTTTACTTTCCTTAACATGATTTTTTCTGACAGATGTGCATCGTCGTCTTGTTACTCTAAATATTGAAGCAATCCGTCTACGTGCTGCAAAGCAGTATCGTGTGTCATCCGCGTAAGCGCCTCGTCTTCACTTTTATTTTGGTCTTCATTCTCGTTCACTCCCATTGCTTTGTTCGTTATCTCTATGCCAGTCAGTCGTTCAAACCCCGACTCATTTGCGTCGCATTCCAGCCACTCAACTATGTTCTCTTCGTCGACATTCTCACCTTCGACGTTCATTTTCGACGTTCGCACTGCAGGGTCTGTTACGTAATGTTTGTTGTAACGTCTCCACCCATTTATCCATGTATGCCCTCTAGCGGCAAGAATGAACTTTGTATCAGAACGAACTTTGAATCGGTCTAGCACGGAGCTCCTGCAACAAGCGCAGTTTACTATGGCAAACAATGCCTCGCTATTAAATTTATGTTATATTACTTACAGTCCCCTGTGCTTATTTTCTTAAAAATCGTACACCTCCGTACAGGGTATTGTATTTCCCTTGTAAGTTGGCTTGGATTAAAAATTAAAATTGGTTTTTTAGAGGTTTGTAATTAAAATTATTTTTTTCGCGGCACTCGCACTCGCGGATAATCGGGGCTCTACTGTATTTAATTTTCTTTTTTATTATTCTAACTCTTAATCTAGATTAATAGCAAAACTAATTTAATCAACAACAAGTCTTAAGAGTGTTTAAAAGATACTTTAAGTCCCCAATTCACATTTGTATTTCCTGTGTACATTTTTATAGGCATGCATATTTATTTCTAGTACATTTATTATGTAGCAGTCTCCTTTGTGCTGACATTGCTGGCAGAGTAGATGTATGCAAAGCAGAATTGGAAAAATATTTGCAATTCTAATCACACAATCTTAAAGAATGTCATAAATCTCTATTATTTCTGTTAAATCATAGATTTTCTTAAGGGCTGCTTGGCCTATCATCCACTGTGAATATAATTGAAAATAAAGACGTTTTATCTATGGAAATGCATAAAAGAGTATTATTAGGAATGAATTTTAATTTAGAAGCTTATTTAACCTTGAATATCCATCCCGCAAGATAGAGAAAATTTTAAAAATTGGTGACAAATGAGAAAGACGTGCCAAAATTGGGATATATGAAAAATTGTTTGCAAAGTTTTTGAAAAATACAAAAATGCAAAAGCGTAATTTTGTTTAGAATAATTGAACTGTATTTTTAAACCTTACATAAATTTACTCCTCTACCTCCACCCTGAAAATAATTTTTTTTAGAAAAAAATTCATAGTAAAAAATTGAAAATACAAGAAAATTAGAATACACCAACATTTCTTTAATATGCAAATACAAAAAGTACCATTTTTTTCAAAAATAAATTCAATTAAATTACACTTTAATTAGCAGCAATCACCCAACACTCCCTCTTGAAAACTTTTTTTTATTATTTTGAAAATTAAGATTTACAATAGGAAAAGATCTTTGATATGTACAAATAAAGCGTTAAAACAATTGTTATCAATTCATTAATCATTTATTACGGAGCGGTAAAGACGACATTTCAGTACGAAAAAAAAACCGCGCACGTCATGAACTGAGCGAGTAAGGTTACCGAAGAGAAATTTTTATTACCCTACTTCGCGCGTCGGTATGAGTATCGTATTATATACCTCAGATTAAAATACGGTGAGAGCGTGGTAAAAAATATCTAGCCAACAAACTACAATCCAAACAAATGCCTAAACAAACCCATAATACACATATTCTTTGTTGTTTCCTGTAATAATTTTATAAATTTTATTACATTTATAAACTTAACCTGATGGTAACCGAGCTTTTTCATCAGATGTTCATCTCATGTAATATAATTATTTATCTACTGATCTGTATGAACATGTAATTTTTCTTTTTCTTTTAAGGCTGGGAAATTTCATTTCTTTACTATAATACCGAGCTGTATCATATCAGTATGTGACTGGTTGAGTCTCAAGTCACACCCCACATTTGGCATATTTTGTTTACAACCATAAGAAAATTTACAAATATAAATTGTGTGAGAGATAACTAGAGTAAAACGTGTTTAAGCACTTCTGAATTAGTTTTTTTCTAAATATGAAAATTTAAAATTGATTTTATAAGTAATTTTGAAGGAGCATCGCATGATAGCCGTGTCAATTTATTTTGTTTAGAATTTTTATTATTGTGTTTATAATCTCGCAATACAATATTTAAAAGGTGTTGGTTTGAAAACCACCTTATCAGCCGTTTATTCCTGACCTATATCACATAGACTACAAGAGGTCCACAGATAACTGTTTAAAAATGTTTGAAAATGTGCAGAATCACATAAATGCACTATTCTACTATAGATGAGCGTAAAGAAATTTGAAGACTTTAAACTATTGCGAATTCTAATGTATTATATACCCACTATTCAGATAAAAGTCTGGAAAGAGCGTGGGGAAAAATATCTGTAGCCAACAAACTACAATCCAACAAATATACCTAAACAGACCCATAAGCCACACGTTCTTTGTTATTTCCTGTAATGATTTTATATATTTTATTGCATTTATATGACTTTTTTAATCTGATGATAACCAACGTTTTTCATAAGATGTTTATCTCGGGTATTTTCCGGAGCATTAAACTAAATGATAATGATGAAATTATTTTTAATTACGGATAATTAAATTCAATGTAAAGAGAAAATAATATATTGCTTTTACGGGATTGATCAGGCCGATATCCTTATTGTGGAGATCCCTACAAACCAAAACTTATCAAATCTCTACGTGTCCTTTTAATCTACCAGGATAAAACAATAATAATTAGTAAGGAACCTCGTTCTCTAATTAAAATAAATATAAAATGCTCCATTTATCCAGAACATAATTTATAACATCGTTGTTTATAGGTATCTCATTTCCTAGCAGAAAAAACTCACATTGCTTTTCATTTCACGTGAAAAAATAAGTAAAAGAGCGTGTTGGTACAGTGTTAATATATCCCATTTAAATTCCTTTCTCCTCTCTTTGCAGGTTCTCGGTACAGATTGGCAAGTGCGAAACTAAAATATTTCTGGTGTCCACAAATTCAGAAAGTCAACGTATTGCTGGCAGTTACTGTTTTCTGATCATCAAGTTGACCGTGTTAAATATGCATCATTCGTTCCATATTGTAGATAATCCTCCCAGCACCCATGCAGAAAAACCTGTCACCTGCACTGTATGTGAGAAAAGATTTTCTGTACAGAGTGCTCTAATAACGCATCTCCGCACCCACACGGGAGAGAAACCTTTCGCCTGCACTGTATGTCAGAAAACATTTTCTGTACAGAGTAATTTAATAAGCCATCTCCGCGCCCACACAGGGGAGAAACCTTTCGTCTGCACTGTATGTGAGAAAAGATTTTCTCGACATTATAATTTAAAAATACATCTCCGCATCCACACGGGAGAGAAACCTTTCGTATGCACAGTATGTGAGAATAGATTTTCTAGACACAGTGCTCTAATCACACATCTCCACATCCACAAGGGAGAGAAATCTTTCGCATGCACTGTATGTGAGAAAAGATTTTCTCGACAGAGTCATTTAACAGCACATCTTAGCACCCACGAAGGAGAAAAACGGTTCGCCTGCACTGTATGTGAGAAAAAGTATTCTTTACGGAGTGCTTTAAAAAGACATCTTCGCGCCCACACAGGAGAGAAACCTTTCGCCTGCACTGTATGTGAGAAAATATTTTCTGTACAGAGTACTTTTAAAATACATCTCCGCACCCATACGGGAGAGAAACCTTTCGCATGCACACTTTGTGATAAAAGATTTCCTCAACAGTGTCAGTTAAATACACACCTCCGTACCCACACGGGAGAGAAACCTTTCGCTTGCACTGTATGTAAGAAAACATTTTCTCAACAGGGTCATTTAAAAACACATCTCCGTATCCACTCGGGAGAGAAACCTTTCGCGTGCACCTTATGTGACACAAAATTTTCTCAACAATGTAATTTAAATGCACATCTCCGCACCCACACGGGAGAGAAACCTTTCGACTGAACTGTATGTCAGAAAGTGTTCTTCACAGAGAGATTTTACAAAATATCTCCGCACCAACACGGAAGAGAAACCTTTCGCATGCATTGTATGTGATATTTTTTGTCTACAGGGTCATTGAATAACGCATGTTACCACCCACACAGGATAAAAACCTTTCTCCTGCACTGTATCTGAGAAAAGGTTTTCTCAACAGAATCGTTTAACAGCACTTCTTAGTACCCATAGAGGAGGGAAACCTTTCGCCTGTACTGTATGAAAGAAAAGGGTTTCTCGACAGGGTAATTTTAAAAGACATCTCCGCACCCACACTGGAGAGAAACCTTTCGCCTGCACTCTATGTGGGAAAACATTTTCTGAACAGGGTAATTTAAAAACACATCTCCGCATCCACATTGGAGAGAAACCTTTCGCATGCTCTGTCTGTAAAAAAAGATTTTCTGCACATAGTAGTTTTAAAACACATCTCCGCAATCACACGGAAGAGAAACCTTTCGTCTGCTTTGAATGTGGAAAAACATTTTCTGTACAGAGTAGTTTTAAAACACATCTCCGTTTTCTTACGGGGTAGATACCCTTGGCATTCACTGTATGCAATGAAATATTTTCTCATCAGCAGCAGCGTACGCAGAAATTTTGAAAGGGTGTTACTATGAAAGAGTTGGTTTGAGCAATCAGTGCAAAGCTGAAACCTGATTAAATTATATATGTAATCAGAACCAATGGGGGATTTCACCCCCCCCCCTGCGTACGCCACTGCTCATCAAAGTCATTTAATAGCATATCTTAGCACCCACACAGGAGAAAAACCTTTCGCATACATTATGTGAGAAAAGATTTTCATGTAGAGGAATTTGAAAACTCATCTGATCCATGCATATGGGGAAAGCACATTACACACAATTGCCTCGGATTTTGTTCTAGCAAAGGCAAATTTTTTGTTGAATAACTTTTTGACAACTTGCGATGTACAGTCCATAGATCTGAAGGAATAATCGTGATTAATAGCATGAAAAGACATAAGTCCTTCTGCTAATGCTAATTTCTTTTCTTCGTCTCCATAAGTTGTTTTTCGAAAAAATTCCTGTATTTTGCAGGAAGATGCAGCAGTATTTAGATATCTTTTATGTTTCTGTGTCTCCAAGTGCTTTGAAATATCATTCTTCTCGCCGTGCGAAATAGAAATTTCACCATTACATTTCTCACATTTTACCGTGTAATCGCTTTTGGTTTTTTTAATAAAAGGAAATTAACTTCTTAGATCATCGTTGAATTTGCATCCTCTTTTCTTACTCATTATGAAATCTAAAAAAAATAATTTAAAATTGTATTATAAATTATTATATACATATTGCTTAAAAACACAGTAAGTAGGTACATAATTGCATGAACATATTTTATTGTAAGTTTATAAATTAAATTAATTTGATTGTTTTAAAGTAACTACATTTTAAAAATTATTTAAATATTACTCCTATATTTCTTTCTAAATAATAACTAACTTGTATTATTTTCCCTCTGAATTTGCCGTAACGTAAGTTGTAAGTGTCACTTTCAAGGCCGGCGCTAGACTTTTTGCCGCCACTATAAAATATATATAATACGAGTACTGTCTGCTAAATTCAAGAAAATTTATGTATTCATAATATAAATAAATAAATTACTTACCTAAATTATCTGAATAGCTGATTTGTAATGACATCACTTGTTTAACTAGCTTACTAGCACGCAGTACGATGTGTATCGTCTGAGAGACAGTTACAAAATGTTTTCGTCATTGCCAATGCCAAAAAATGTAATTGTTCATTAAGTCCAAACAATGGTGGTTGAATTCTAACAATTGATCAACAATGCAAACTTTGATAAGCAGTTCTCGATAATCAGTTCTCAACAATTATTTGTTATTATTAAAGTTTAACATTATAAAATTAACAAAAATAATATAAAACTCATATCCCGGCTAAATGGCCACATGGCCGCCGAAAACCGTATATTCCCTTCCCGTTCTCCTGCCGTTTCCTAGCTTGTCGTGCATTCTTTCCGAAAATCGGGACTTTTTTAAAACGCCACGGGACGCGGGACAAATTGTTAAAAATCGGGACTGTCCCGCCAAAGCGGGACGTCTGGTCACCTTAACAGAGAGGGATGTAATTTTAAAAATTATTGGTGTTGAGTTTCTCACTCTTATCTTTAACTATGTTCTGAAGCAAGGAAAATTCATATTTTTTCATCACGATGTTTTAGAATCAGCCTTATATAGAATACCCCTTAACAACGTATATTTATAATGACAGGTAATGGTAACATTCCTTACACATGTTACTATCAGTTGAGTTGTTTTGCAATATAAAATTAAAAGCGGCCATGCTGGTCGCGCAGCGGATAGTTCCTTTTAATTCCCTGTATAATATGAACATATCTGGAAAACAGCTTCCACACCTGGAAACCTTCGATAGGCCAAGTGTACTTTCTGGTTAACTTTACGATGAAATAATCTAAATCTTTATTGATGGAACTTATAATTAGCTTTAAGTTTACCTTATTTCTTACCCTAAATTTTGAGCCTTTTTTTAAAAAGTTCTTTTAACCTAACATCTTTAACAATATTTAAATCCCCAGTTACAATATGCCCCAATGCTTGATTAACACAGTTTTTAAACTCCTCAAGATGACAAAAGCAATCTGTATTAGAAATTTTACCTAATTTATGACTGTAATAGTTGTAGTTACAAATTTGGTCCCTCAACGTTTTTTCATATTTATAGGCGACAGCGATTCCCCACATCTTTAATTGGTATATATTTAGAATTATTGTGTACAACAATAGGTAGTACTCAAAATCTTTATCCAGAAAATTTATAGTGCAATACTCTACACTTGCTTCCTTCTGCCTCTTTAAGTCCAAATTTGACAAGTTAAGCTTGTATTTAATTAAATCTAAAATTATTAGTTTTGTAAAACGTGAAGCAAATTTAATTGAAGATAAATGATGTTTAATTAAGCACCTTAAGCATGAATTTTTTTATTAAACAAATAATGTTTAATTTTTTTAATGTTATTAAAATCAATAAACAGATTACAAATTTTTTGCAAGTCATCAAGTGCCAATTTTGTTTTTGAATTATTGCTACCCCCTACTCTTTATCCCCTATAATTAGAATGATTATTATTAATTCGTTCAAAAACTATAAATTTTTCATAAACACAGCTAGCATCCTAATCCACAAGCCCTTCTCCCGTTAAGTTTACTATCTAAACCACATGGAAATACAGTTTTTAGCTTACAAATATATAAATTTTCGAAATCCAACCTACTATTTAAATCATTAGCTTCGTTTATAATGTACAATTTAGCCTTCTCGAAGTTTTGTACCTGGAAATGTAAAAGTTCAAAGTCTAGTGAGGTTTCATCTTTAAAATTCCTAATTGCTGACTTATAGCTATTAATCATTTTATTAAATTCAGTTCCCGTTTGCCCAATATAACACAAATTACAATCGTGACGTTCTATAATATAATTTAACCTTTACACTTACAAAATTTTTTTTATTGTTAAAATTAACTTCTATTTGACTATTATTTGCCATGGGGCAAGCAAGACACCTTTTATCTGTGCATTTAGAATGTTTTTTTAGGTTATTTTTTAAGTTATTTAAACAAAACAGTTCTTCAGGTAATTTGTAAACCACCAGACTCCCCGGAACAAAACGTGCAGCAGGGTTCCTTGTTACGGAACGTGACGAGAAGTGTCCCATGAAAAATCCTTTATTTTTGTTTGCATATAAAATTAAATTGTAACTTGAAAGGCAAAAGAAAGAAGAAAAAACCTGCATACAACATGAGGAACCCCGGGTAAATGAATCGAACATAAACCTACAGGTGACCTAAACCTAAAGTGATGACACAACAATGCTGTCTGGTTTGTTGTGTCATCACTTTGGACAGAATAAACATTATACTCTTTCCTGGGTCAACCTACATTTCCTGTGTGAACGATGCATGGGCGTCCGCGTGCTCTCCTAGGTAGTTTTAAGTCGTTAGAACAAACCGAATTATTTTCTGAATCGTAATTGTCAGGGTCAAAATCAGAAATGTCCCGAATATTACTATGAATAATTTTATCTGTTGGCGTATTAGGTTTTGGAATGTTGATCGGAATATTTAATTCTAGAGGGTGGTAATTTTCATTTTCTTTAGAATAATCTATCGGGGCAAATTATCTAAATTGATCTCATCGGTACGACTAATGTTTTCCGTAAATTTTACACTTCTAGATATTTCGATTTCTCTTTTTTCAGGAATCCAAATACGAAAAGCATTTGATTGCTCGGATCAACCGACAAAAACTTCATTTCTAGCTCTGGGATCTAATTTTCCCTTGCACCGATCACTATTTAAAATAAATGTTGTACATCCAGAATTTTAAATTATCCTACATTTTGAATTTTATCAGGCCAAAGTTCGTAAGGAGTTTTACCATTTAATGATTTAGTCGGGCATCTATTTCTCGTGTAATTTGCTGTATTTATGACTTCCGCCCAAAACGATCCATTTAAGTTTGATTGTAATATGAAACATCTAGCCATATCCATTAATGTACGATTTTTCCTCGCTGAAATTCCATTTTGTTCAGGCTTATTTTTAATTGTTAATCTTCTTTCAATTCCAAATTCCAATAGATAGTCATGAAATTCCTCATTAATGTATTTCCCCCCATTATCAAATTGTAAAGCCTTAATTCTCTTACCAGATTGCCTTTCTGATAAATTTTTAACCTCCTTAAATGCGTCTAATGCTTCGGATTTTCTTTTAATAAATCTTACTTCACACCATCTCGAGTAATCATCTATAAAAGTAATAAAATATAAAGCCTTACTCTTTGATTCCATCCGCATAGGGCCACATATATCCGAATGAACAATTTCTAATTTTTCAGTAGCTCTCTCTGCAACTTTGGGGAAAGGGGCTTTTGTTAATTTAGCTTTAATACATATTTCACAGTTAATTTCCTTAGAATTATCTAAATGAATTCCCGTAATATTCCCCTTTTTAATACCAACACAGAGATTTCTAATATTTAGGTGTCGTAATCGCGTATGCCATTATTCTAAATCTCCTTTACCCTTAGAATCTATTGATTCACTTGCAGTAGCCACTGATGGAGCTTCATACTCTTTTAAGTAATATAAGTTGCCAATTCTTTCTGATAACAGTTTTGTATTTTCATTGTTTTTATTAATTATGGCACAGTTCTTTTTAAATGTCACGGAAAAGTCTTTGATGCAAATCCTGGCAATCGGAAGTAAATTGGTTCTCAAGTCTGGAACGAGAGATACATCTTGAATGTTAACGTCTGTAATTTTATTTCCCAATTTCAATTTCAAGTTGACTTCTCCCTTAGCAGTAATTCTTGTTGTCGTATTATTTTCTAGTTTGATATTTTCCACACCTTTATTCCATACATTTTTCTTTGCTGCGACTAAGATGAGTAGTGCAAAAGTCTAAACACCATCTTGTATTCTCTGTCGTTAAATTATCAAATCCATTGATGAACTTATCTTCAACTAGGAAACCAGTCTTCTGTTCTTGTTTTGGTTTTGAAAAATCAAATTTTGAATAACACTCACTCACTCACTCGATGTCCAGTTCAATTGCAATGGAAACAGCGTATTTTTTATTTATATTTATGTTGCATCGTCGAACAGTATTCGATTTCGTCCCGTTTCTGGCGACGGCGTTTTTCACGGCAAAGACTCCACTTGTGTTTATTCTGCTTTCGTTTGAATGTCTGGCGTTGCGCTCTTCTATAATTTTTATTCGGAGTACTTACGGTTTGGGCAGCTCCTATCTGGATTCTATTGCACATCGAAAATTTTCAAAACTGTTAGGTAAACTGCACAGGAGCATGACGAATAATAATAATTCGTCAATGATAATGTTAATTTCATTTCGTCTAGCCACTATGTCGAAAAATTCGTGTAGGTGCTTCTGTAATTTGTTCCGATTCTGCCATCTTCAAATGGACAAGCGATTTTAATAGTGTTCCCACACAACCACACAGAGCTAATGGTCATCTATTAGAGCTCGAAATTCATCCATGACATCCAGGACGTAATATAGAGCTCTATAAGATGAAAAAATAGATGTCTAATAGTCGTACTTCACTTCGACGTCTATTAGAGATCTAAGACGTATTATATACATCTATAAGTCATCTAAGTTTCGATCTCTAATAGATGAAGTCTCTATGGTCGACGTCTATAAAAGATACTGATATAGACATCTTATGGAGCTCTTTTAGACCAGCACCGTCACAAAGCGCCATGATGAACAAACTACACCGATGCTGTGTTCTTTGTTACCGAGTGCACCTGAATGCTTCATTTGGATCTATAATCACATCGGAATATTGCGGATATCCTTGCTCAACAAGTTTATATCGACTTCCTTTATTTGTTTTAAGGTAAGTGTTAATTCTTAAATAATTTATGCTTAAGGTATAATGACACCTTTGAAACGTCAATTTCTGTCAAAATATTGATTTTTTATTTTTGCTATTTTATGAATGATCTTTTACTTTCAAAATCTGTTTGAATATTGTTTCTAGCTTGTCTAGAACCCAAGTTTTAGGTATTTTAATATTGCTTGGCTGTGAAATTTTACAACTGAAAGTACGTTTCTGCAAACCAGAAGTAAGCAAAAATGTTTGTTTACATTTCTGTTTTTCATGATTTTGTTAGGAAAACTGATTATATACGCACATAAAAACACAAAAATAGTTTTTTAAGCATCTTAATAATATTACGAATTACATCTGCCAACGTTATTTACGGAATTTTGTTTTAGAAATTGGCATTAAACTGTGCATTCCAAATCATTGTTTACGTACGAGTTTGCCCTTTGATAATCATTTAAAAGTCACTAAATCCATTTATTTTTCTCGATATTTTTGGTTTTTTTTTCAACGAAAATGCCAAAAAGTACTTCTAGAAAACGCAAACGTAAGTTTTATGGTAATAAATTTACAAATAAATAATAGTCCTGTTGAAAGTGAAATGCATAATTCTGCATATGTTGGTGATTGCCAAAGTGTTTCTGCCAGTTTTTCAAAGCTACAGACGGCTAGTTCTATATCAACAAATGAAAACTGTGGTTCAATGAGTGGTTTTAGAATTTTGGATAATGGAATTCTTTTAAATATAACTCTGCTGTCCAAGCTGTTTTGCAGATAAACAAACATTATGTGAGGAATCAAGATATAGGCTGTGCTCACATTTTTATATTCAGTGTAAAAACTGAGACTTCCATAAAGGTTTGGCATCTTCAAAAAAAAAAAAATGTAAATTCTGAAATAAATACCAGACTAGTGTATGGCATGCACCAGATTGGTAAAGGTTTTGCTGTAGCATATAAATTATGTTCAACGTTGAATTTACATACACTGACTAAAACAGCTTACAAAGCTTTGGAATGCAACAAAATGTCATAGCTGCACTTTTTCACTGTGCTTCAAGCACGAATAACCCGAAAGAATAGCATAAATAATATAATTTGAAAACCTATAAAATTTTGGATAGTCTTAGAATTCATAACTCAATACTTCAGAGTCAAATGAAATCAAAGACACGCAGGAAATTCCTGAGAGCAGCTAGAAAGACAAAAAATTACTGCTTTGGTAAGTAAAGAAGGGGAATTTTAAAAAACGGGAGCATTTTAATGCACAATTTGTTGTTTATAATGCAAAAAAAGTAAGGTAAAAGTTATTTTTGCAGTTTTCTCAAAATATAAATTCCTCTTATTTTACCATACCCGAAACACTATATAACAAAATATGTTAAATTAAGAAATTGTTAAGAAAAGCTGATAAATCTTTACCACAGCTAGTAAATACAGGGTGTCTACTAACATGAAAAGTAATGAAAAGTAACGAAAAGTCACGAAATGGGAAAACGGTCACGAAAAGTCATGAAAAGTAACGAAATTGAAAGAAAAGGTCACGAATTTTTTCAATTTAAAATTTTTTTATCGATATAATGTAGAATAGAAAATATGCTCCTAACTGGTACAAAAACACTAAGATCAATTTTTGCCTACTTTGTGACGCCGCATCGGAAGAGAGATAACAGAGTTCCCGCGGGAAAATGCATTGTATTCTTCCCCACTGCGGGAACGAACGCTCTTTCTCCCCTTCACAGAAAGGAGAATATACGTCGTCATGTGGGGCTACTCCTCGGGCGACGAAAATACGAGGAGATAAAAAACACACAGCGGAAGTAGACATATGGTAAAGCATTAAAATTAACACGAACAAGTGGTGCACAATGCTAACAAGAGAGAGAAGTTGGACAGCGGAAAAACACATTTAAAAAAAAAATAAGAATAGAGCTTCAATTTTTACGTCGATCCTGAATAGAGAAGTTTAGTTCAGATCGGTTTTTCTTTCAGTGAACTCGAGTATTACCGTTTAGATTTTGGCTTCTTGTCATTATTTGCGCTCGAGGTATTCTCTCTCCCCACGTAATAGACTATGTCCGATATATGCAGATTTCCCGTCGAGTATACGTTATGTAACGGGCGAAGGCGAAGCTTTCTCCCGCCAATGACGTAACGGGCGATGCATTCAATTATGAAGCTCTCTTCCACCGGAGATATTAGCGCCCTTTACACTTACGTTCTTTCGCGAGTGCTTGGAGCGTATGGGATTGCGCTCACGCTCCAAGCACTCGCAGAGCGTACGTTTAGCGCCCTTTACACGTACGCTGTTGGAATGCTTGGAGCGTACGGGATTGCGCGCGGGAAAATTTGGAGTACGCTCCAAAGCAGCTTTCCCTTCCTCTCCGACACCTTCACACGTGCACTCAATCGCGCGGAATCGTGGTTTCACGCGGAAAAGAACGTACGTGTAAAGGGCGCTATTCCTCCGCCTAGGACCGTAGCCTTGGGGGGGGGGGAAGCTCGACGGGCAGGATCCCCCCCATCCCCCCCCCCGAAATTCTGGAGTTTACTGTATTGCATTTTAACATCGAAATAAAAGTACATTTTTAAATGTAAAATTTTTTAAAACTGCATACTTATTCAAAATTTAATTTTTGAATAAAAATTCAAATTGTTTAAATTTTTATTTACTGTCTTAATTTCAATTTTTTTTGCTCCGAATTGTTTTATAAATTTACTGAAATGCATTACACAAGATTGTGCATGGACTTTTAGATTATATAATATTAAATTTTATAATTTCTTAATATTATTATTAAATATTATGTAATTTTAGTAAATTTTATATTATTTTTAGTTAAAAAATAGTGAAATATCGGGGAGGCTCAGTCCAGTTTGAGTTGTTCTTCATCTTGATGTTTTCAGAGCAATTTAGGAAAGTTCCTCAATTTAAGCAAAAATTAACTCAAATTAAACATTGATACAGCTATTTTACAATTGTATCAGTGTAGAATTAATGAAAAATTGTTATTTAAATATTATTTACTTTAATGGGGTTTCTGTAGTAACTGTAACAAGTATGAGAATGATTAATTTTTGCATCATTCACTTTCAAGGTGTTTTACATTGCATCAATAAATTCCATGGGTGTTTGAGTCACAATCATATCTGGAATTTTTATAACAGTAATAAGACTAGTAGGTATTGCATGGTTGTAATCCCAACTTTTTAAAAATAAGGTTTTCCTGATAAGAACTTAAATAATAAGGTGAATATTGTTTAAAGCCGAGCCGGGGGGAGACTAATTTCGTTTAAACTAGTATGTACTTCAATGGTCATGAAATTTTATTTTTAAGGTCATGAAATGTCATGAAAAGTCATGAAATTGACTTGCTCAAAAGTAGTAGACACCCTGAAATAGAGTATTTGAATTGAGAAATAGAGTATTTGATCAGTGAAATTGTATATCAGTAATATTCTCCTCCTATTAGAGTTCATAGAAAAATTTTATGGTATAGAAGTAACATTAATTGTTCATTTTAATAGACAAGTGTTTGAATGTTACAAAATATATTCTAGTAAATATATTGTGTTGTTAGTGGCAGGTCCTTGTTGTATAATTTATATTTTAGTTTACTTATTATCATTATATTTTCAATTATATTAATGCATTATTCATGATTTGTTTGCTTTGATTTAGACTCTACAAACTGTTTTATCTCTGGAAGAAGCTCTAAAAATTGTTCCAAGACTTTTCCGTTACTAAGCCACCTTATTTCACAATGTAACATTAAAGTATTAATTGAAGCGGAAGAATAATTTTTGTAATATGATTTTTAATAGCTTGGTATATATCGTACCCACGTGTATTCCCTTTTAATGGCAAAACTGACGGTATATCTTCCTTTGCTGAGCAATCTTTGAAAACCATCCTTATAAAAATATTTATTTGTGCTACATTACAGATATCTGTTGATTCATCACACTGTAAACTTAGAAAAACACATTTTTGTAAATCCTCTTTTAATTGTTCTCTGATATTCACAGATATTTCTTCTATTCTACGAGTTACTGAATTTCTGGATAATTGAACTTCCTGGATAGCTAACATAATTTCATTCTTATTTTTAAATTCTTGAAATAATATCTCTGATGCAGCAAGCATTAATTCTTTAATTATGTTACCATCCATTAAAGGTTTTTTGTGCATTGCAAGTATATGTGCAATCTTAAACGATGCAATAGTAGCAGCTTTTGATTTATTCACGGGCCTGGTAAACAAAGATTGTTGGGCAATTAATGCGGTTTTCATTTCTTTCAATTTCCATTTTCTTAAATTGCTGTTAGGAGGATATTCAGTATCATATTTTTTATGAACTGTTGTGAAATGTCGTTCTATGTTGCATTTTTTCCCAACAGTAACTGTTGAACCACAGGAAAACTATAATAACTGTAATAACTGTACTACTATATTAACTGTACTATATTGTGTAGCTCCTTGAGCAGGAGCTACACAATAATGACACTAAAGAACTGTTGGATAGTATATAATTTTATTATTACTCTTTAGTAAGATAAATATTTTAGAGCAGACTTAATATGGAATATACACTCACAAAATTAAAAGATTGCCTGAAGAGAAATTTACTGAAATAACAGTGAAATTGTAGATCAGCAATATTTTCCCATTCGAGTTCATAGAAAAAGTTTATGGTATAGAATTAACATCAATTGTTCATTTTAATAGTCAAGATTTTGAATGTTATGAAATATATTCTAGTAAATATATTGTGTATGTTTTATGAATTCATATTTATATTCTAAGTTTAAATTATTTTTTTTTAGTATGAAGTAATTACTCAGACTAGTGGCATATTACTCTGACTAGTGGCACAAAAGAAAAAGCTTTCTGCAACTTAAAAATTTCTCATCTTATATTTAGTAAGCAATTATTCAAATTTTTTCTTTATTATTTCATTAATATGTCTATTTAGAATTTAAATCGTTTTCATCCTTTGAGTTTGCTATATTTATTTATACCTAAAATTTTTCATTTTTAGATTAATATTATATATATATGTGTGTGTGTGTGTGTGTGTATGTAATATTTTAGTTATATTAAATGTGTGCATATTACGAGTATGCATTAAGTTAAAACCCATCTCACAAAATGTGAATGATATTAAGGTAAACCTAGTGATATTTTCTAACGAATTAAAAATTTATTTATTGTACTTCTAGGTGCAGCTAGGAGAAATGCATTGTACAAGCAGGTGACTGACTCAAAAATTGAAACCGTCGTCAAAGACTGGTTAAGGCATGCAAATGCTAGGAGTTCAAAACAAAAAGAAAATTGTGAAAGGGAAATTTTATGATTTTGTATTCAATAAAGCCTTTTATTAAAACATTTTTTCTTTCTTTCTTTGTTGCAGTATTAAAAATATATTTATGTTAAAGAATGTGAACACAAACAATTCTGGATTAATTATTGAAGAAGATATTTTTAATGAAAATCCAACTGAAGCAGAAAAGTTTTTATAAAAATAAATTATGATTTTCATAGATATACTTTTTGAAACTTAATTTATTATGTCCTACTAAGTTACTTTTATAAGTAATGATGGCTGAAAAAAGAAAGAGATATGAGATATCTATATATTCAACCAGTATACTGTTGCAGGATTGGGTTTTTGACATTACAAGCATCAAAAACTGGTTTAAACTGTCAAAAACCTATGACGAATAAATAAGTCTTAATCACAATAGCTATTAAAAAGGAAGAAACTTGTTTTCAAGCAAATTTAAAAGGTAATTCAGTGTTCAATTTATGTTTTAATTGTGAAATGTATATTTATTAATTAGAAAAATTGCATTAAAAAAATTATATATGCACTTATAATAGTTTAGTTTTTCAATTGAAAAATTAGCATTTTGGTTAATTTTCTTTTTTTCTTAAATTTCAGAATGCATTAATACCAAGTTTTAATGTAAAAATATTAGTTTTATTATTATAATATTTAATATTATAATTATTTTTAAATATTTTTACATTAAACATTAGTAATACTGTTATTATTTAAGTAATATATATCACTATTTTTGGCAGTTATAATGTATGACAATTGTCATCGTAATAACATCAAAAGTAGTGGTAAATATTAATATTTACATTGTATTTTGGACCTAAATTTCTTAATAAATTTAGAAAAATGAATTGAGCTTAATATATTTCGAACAATTTGCATTCTAATAGGACATTTTCATGCAAAAATAATTGCTACAGAGATTCTAAAACTAAAAGTAAATTTATGGAAGTATAACAAAAGTGTATAAAAATAATAGTTGTAAATGTATTATTATTTATTAAGTAATAATAATAAGTAATAATACATTAAGCTTAATTTATTTTAAACAATTTGCATTCTAATAGGACATTCTTATGCAAAAATAATTGCTACAGAGATTCTAAAACTAAAAGTAAATTTATGGAAGTATAATAAAGAGTATCAAAATAATAGACACACTATTATTTTTATACTCTACTTCCATAAATTTACTTTTAGTTTTAGAACCTCTGTAGCAATTATTTTTGCATAAGAATGTCCTATTAGAATGCAAATTGTTCAAAATAAATTAAGCTTAATGTATTATTACTTAATAAATAATAATACATTTACAACTATTATTTTTATACTCTTTTGTTATACTTCCATAAATTTACTTTTAGTTTTAGAATCTCTGTAGCAATTATTTTTGCATAAAAATTTCCTATTAGAATGCAAATTGTTCGAAATAAATTAAGCTTAATTTATTATTAAGAAATTAAGATCCAAAATACAATATTTTGGAGGGGAATAGTACGTCCTTTAGAGGTCCAAAATATCTAAATCGCGTACCCTCCACATCGAAATTTTCGCTCTTATAGACGTCCTATAGAGCGCCGCTTAGATATCGTAGACGTCTTATGGATCTCAAAGAGAGCACACCTCGGAGCTCCTATAGAGCTCCATTCCACGTGATGTAGATATTTTTCGACGTCTTATAGAGGTACGCGTTTTTATGAGGTGAGGTATTATAGACGTCTAATAGAGATCGGTGTGTTGTGTGGGTTGCTTTTCTCGCGGGACCTTCCGATTGAAAAGTGTCACTCAGTTTATTCCAAACGTCTTTTGCAGTTTCACAATATTTGATTTGTTTGAGTTCGGAGGGTTCAGCACATAAAATAATATCAGACTTAGCGTTTTTAATCTCCGATTTACATGTTCTTTGTAAGTTTCGGGATCAGGTGCGTCCTTTATTATATAAGTCCATTCATCATTTTTGATAAGCAGGGCTTTCATCTGAATCTTCCATGTTTCAAAATTCTGCTTATTCAAAGCTTCGGTTTTCGTGAACTCAAAGGACGATATTTTTCACCAGTTTCGGTCCAAGCACAGTTCGTTATAATTTAAATAACGTCCAGTAAAACATTTCACATGCTGCGAATGTCGCTTAGATGGGTTCCTAGACCCATAACCTGTTGATGGGTGATGCGGTAATAAAATGTATTTGTAATATTATACACATTTATTGACACACATTAGAACAAAAACTACATGCAGGCAACACGGACAGACATACAATAAAGACTATATAACAGGCGATATCGTTTCAGCCGTTATGCAGCGGTGACAGATTGATCACGTGGGTATTGGCAACTTGGTGATTACATTTTTAGCTCCAACATGGAACAAGGTTAAAAGCATTTTTAAAATTAAATTGACGTTATTCGGTATACATTTCAACAGGTTTCAAGAGATAAAAAATATTTTTTTTGAAGTAAAAAAATCGTCGAAATTTCTCTCTATGGACGTTAGCAAGGGGAACATTTAGTTCTGGTCTCCAAAGCTGACAGTGATGTCGCACTCTGTCAACCACATGAATCTGACTTGGTAGCTTGGGGCTCAGCAGCAGACACTCACATTAAGACTGCAGACTATACAAAATTAAAGCTCTCCACGGAATTAAGAAAGCCCCTTGGTACCTCCATAATGAAGTAATATATACAGATATGGCAATAGAGCCTATCCGGCACACATGAAAGAACTCGTAATACACTTTTACGAAAATATACATTCAATAAAAAATGAAGACCTAGCTAACGTCCCGGATTATGACCCTAGGGAATTTCCCAGGCGTCTAAATTGATAATAAACCCTGGGCTTGTTGTCACTCGCAATAGCTAATCTCCTTTCCCTCTTCTAAATCCATAGTCCGACTATTTCTGATTTCCGACCTGTCACTCCAAAAAATCGACCATAACTTCACCTCACGATTCCCTCTCGTGCCAGCGGTTCTCTGACGAAGGGGAGGGGGGGGGGAGGGGGATAGCTCTCCCAAGGGGATCCCGAAACCCGATAGCCCTCCTCATAGACTTCGCTACTCTTTCTTGTTGGTTTTCTGTATGATCGTCCTTCCATGTGCTTTGAATCTAGCCTCGATCGCCCTAGCTTAAACACTTTTTCAAAAATCCTCCCTTACTTTTATTAATTATCTCTCTATATCCCCCAGTTATTCCGTCCTTATCAATTAACCTAGATTCTTTAAATTACAATTAATTTAGTTTAACTTCTTATTTTTCACACATTTTCAGCTCTATTGTAATCATTATTGAGAACGGTAATCATGAAACATTCCACTATGCATACCGAGGATAAGGTGATTTAGCTCGGAGGAACCTCAATAGCTGTTGATGTGAATGTCAAACTTGGTAGCAGATAACAGTGATTAATCACAGGCAACTGAATTTCATTATTTGTTGGTTGAATAGCAACGGTATCTCTCAAGCCTGTGGTTTGTTTTCATTGATACATGCACTGAATTGTCCATTTTCATAGTAATTAAATGTAAAAAGTGGTGCCCTTGGCTACAAACTTTCGTAGCTTTTCGGATTGACGACGGACTAAAATAACACTACAGATGATGTTGGAAAAATAAACAGCTATTCCAGTAATTTACAGGTATTTTTTTATATATCGTATGACAGAACTGTTTTGTTAAGATGTTGAAAATTATATTTATGATTTCTACACTTAACGCTATTTTTTTTTTTGTAAGTGAAGCTAATTCTAATACAATTCGTATAACTATTAAACTGTTAAAAACTGTATGTTCAGGCATCTTTTGTTTTTTCAGCAAATAAGTAGATTGAAACTTTTTGGTCGATATTGGCGTGCTATTAAAATTTACACTCCACAATTTCAAGAGATTGCCAAAAGTTGCCAATCTGATAACTTTACTTACAATTTTTGGAACAGTTTCCTTATACGCGCACTTTCTCGCCAACCCGAATTTTTACGTCAACCGTAGCGCCGTTTTTGTTTACACCAGCCCTTTGCATCTCAAGTGGGTAGGACTGGTTCTTAAACCCCGGCTTTCGCGATACTCGTTTGGTAACATGTAACACAGCTTATTTATTTACCTTTTTGAATAAAATAAGAGTATTTATTAATAAATAAAACTTACTTGTAAATTATCCGGTGATCATTTGTTAATATAATATCGACGTTTATTATTGAAAAACGTCGTTCCTCTAGAAAAAAAAAAACTGGAAGAAATATTTTTTTACTTAGTTATGGTCTCAGATACGTCTCAGAAATGCTGTTTCCATATATTTGTACATCATTGACTGACCTACTTTAATAAAGCTACATTAAATAAAACAATATTCATTTGACAAACCTAATCACTTCAAAAACAGTTAAAAATAAATTCAAATTTAACAATCTAATTCCATCTATTTCAACTTAATCTTAATATATTATATATAATATGCTGTATATATATGTATAAATATGCTATATATAAATATATTAGGCTAAAATAAAATATAAAAATTAAAGAAAATCAGGTTAAGAAATTACTGACTGAATTGGCTGGTGAACTATTTCAGCAATCCTTGTGACGTAGCTCATCGAGGTGGCTCTCCCGAGGGGAGTAGAATGAGACAAGCCATGAGGATTGGTGCGAAATAATCTTGGCGAGAAAGTGCATGTATACAGAATCTTAGCAAATTTTTATCCTAAATTTATAAGTATATTATAGAAGTCAGACATAATGTATTTAGCAACTTTGCTGGTTATGAGTTAAACAAATGATTTTGAACTGTTAATAATCATGGTAAAAGATAAAATATACGAGGAAGAGTTCCATATCCTGTGCCGTTTGGTTAAAAGTTGTCAAACTCCCCCATGTGGAGTTCTCTTAATGAGAAATTTAGGAAAATGCGATTTCAGACTGTTTTAAAACTTTTAACCTGACAATCAACACTTTGTGTGACAATTCAACACTAAGTAGCTGATAAAGAACCTTAGAATATTTTAAGAAAGCAATATTGAATACAGCATTTATCAGGAATAAGTAATTAAAACAGTCTAAATATTTGCAAAGTGTCCAAAATGTATCATTCTGTTTTAGAAAATGTTGTAGGGAAACAATATATTCAAAATACAAGATTTTTTTTTTTTTTTAATGTTAAAAATTAGAAAATAAACATGTAAAATCTTCAAGAAAAAGATACATAAAAATTCAAAAATAGTGAAAAAATAAATGAAGTGCATAAAATAAAAAATTTGTAGCAAGATAATTTCAACGTATGTAGAAGAATGAAAAGAACAATGACAATAGTACAGTTGGCTCTCTGTTTAACGACGCTCTACTTAACGACAATCTCTATTTAAAGATGATATTTCCCAGTCCCGGCCCCTCCGTTATGGGAAATGATACTTTTTACAAATTCTGTTTAAGGACGATTTTTTACGGTCCCTTGAAAGTCTTTAAACAGAGAGCCAACTGTATTACTAGTGATTTTTTAGAGCAAAAATTTTAATTTAAAACATTTACAAAGTATAAAAATCATGTTATAAAACTAAGAACAAAATTAAAATATTTTAGGAAAGGGTACAAAATTAACTAAAAGCATAAATTGTGAATCTTCATTTGGAAAATTAGATTTTAAAAACACTGAGAAAGACAAAGTGATGTACTAGATGCACTCAGACCTGGAGTAAAACCTATAAACCAGATTTGAATAACCAAAGGTAAGTTCTCATCTTCCAGATAGTATTCCTCAAAAAGACAGAAAATAAAAATGCTATAAAAGGAATTCAAAATTTTTCATTGATTTGAATGTATAATTCATTATCTGAAGCTAATCTCAAATTTCATTGGCTGAAAACATCTAATTGATCATCATTAAAATTCGATAAGCTAAAACTGAAAAAGACCATGTGACATTTCTATGATATAATCTCTGACATTTGGTGATGTAAGAACAGAGGTTAGTTGCATCAGGTTTGCAGCCTTTTAAACCATAAAGCTAAATGATAAAAATTTTATCATAAAGATTACAACCCAAGAGCAACAGAACATAAACAAAGTATATACTTATATAATCACCAAATTTGAGGCCATAAAAAATCCAGCACTTTTTGTAACACTGATGTGTTTGGTGATTTTTAAATTTAATTTTCCATTTAAAGTGTTATAAAATTGTCAAAACATCTAAAGCATCTTGAATTTAAGAAACTATCATTTATGTGCATTAAATTTTTTAAAATTAGATGGAAATCCATATATATTGTTAATTTCATGCAAAGCTTATTGATACAACTAATTAAATAATTAAATTGTCCATGTACATGAACTGGCACTAAACTTGGTGAGTTTTTACAGCTTGGTACCATGAGGAGCAATCTACAGTTTAGCCATTGATTTTTCATATCATTCTTCTATCAGAGAACTTTTTATTTATAATTACATTTGAAATAATTTTAAGTTATTTGTTCCTGTATTCATTCAGTGGTAAAATTTTTCATGAGAAGATTTTGTAAATAACTTTCATTCTCATCTTTCATTACAACAAACATAATGACAATAGCATTCAATGCAATACTCCTAAATATTCATCATTTTAGGTACATCATTCATTATAATATGCTTGTTTAAAGTTTTAAATGAATGTATTTCAAAGAACATGATTAAAAGTAATACTTGATATTTAAAATTGAAATTCTTTTTAAAGAAAAATTAAATTATTTAACACTTCAAATTAACAATCACAATTATTAGTATATTATATATAAAAATGTTTAATTTTCTCTGCACCATGTATTCTAAAGATTTCTGACTGCTTTCATATGATATTTTAAAAATTTTTAATGTAAAAATCTGTGTAATATGTAATCTGTGTATAATGTAATCTGTGTTTTGGTCAGTATAGAACTAGATTTGAATTATCTGGTCTCTTATCTGCATATTCTTTATACTAAATAGATAATTTATATTGGCAAAATTTTTAACTATATTCTTGCCGTTCATGTCAGGGATAATTTTTCAATATATGGGTCATTCTATGAAAAGTAGTTTTTTCGTGTCGCACTGGTCTTGAGGGCATATTTTTAAAATTACAAAATGACAAAATGATTTAATACATCAATATTAATCAGGGGCACATATAAACTCTGATTATAATCAAATAATTCTTTGTGCTTATTGAAATTGAAATATTATATTAAAAAATATTTTTTTAATGCAAATATCATTCTTTCACTATGTTCCCAGTCACATTTCTAGGAAAGAAAATGGTTTCACTGCTATTACAGCATGTATGTTTATAATGCATTTTTATAAAATCCATTAAAGATACTTAAATAAATATTTAGCTACTTAATTATATTTATATTTTACATAGTGGAAGGATTAGGGCATTTTTTGTTGTTGCCCCTAGCATCTGGCATCATCCCCTCACGTAACTATAAATCTGTCCCTATTTACTCAGTAGATGGTAGAACATGCATTATATATGTCTAGGATAGTTTGTATAGGAGTTAAAGTAAAGCAGCCATGTAATTTGTTGCTCAACAACATTCTTCAATAGCTAGCACATGACTTTTAATATTAGATCAAAGCAAATATTTTGATTACCTATCTTTCCCTCATTTATTATAAACTCAGTAAAAGCAAATAAAATTTCTTTTTTTTTTCTGTTATTATATTATTAGAAATGTGGTTCAAGAGATATTTAGCTAACTGAAAATGTACCTAAGACTAATAATTTTGTACAAAGTGGTTTTCATAGGTATTTCATCATTCTCTCGCAATCATTCCTTCATAATTTTAATATGTGGGGGAATGATCTGAATCCATTTATATATATATGTACTAGACAATAAAATAAGAATAATAAGAGAAAAAAATGTATACATGTAGAAGTATAAATATTACGAAATTACACGTACATTATTTTTTTTTTACAGTGAACACAAATAATGTAAATAATTCAACACAAAATAATACGTATAAAGTAGGCATAGACAGCCGAATAACAGAAAAATTAACAGAAAACCTACCCAAGCGTTGAAAAGTTTAAACTTTTCAATAAAAGATTACGTAGTTACAACAAATCCTCATACTGAAAACAGACAAATATAGCTAAAAGTAAATAATTCAACAAAGCAAGATAATTATTAGCAGGAAGAATGCAGCCAAAAATAAACTGAAATCATGCACTTAGGGCTCAACGCACCATAATGTAAGATTCTGTAGCAGTAAAGGAACAAAACCATCTAACGAGGCAACTGACTGGTCTCTTCATCAGGAGGCCTAACCAAATCAGTTACTTCAAGGGGGAACTTTCTGAATAGGATACAGGTCTAACCAAAATACATCCCAAGGCTCCGAGATCCCTATTGAAACAGATAGTCAAATCAAATGAAAATAAACAGGCATCCTGCACTTAGGCATCCAGGCATCAACGCACCATTAATGCAAGTACTCATACAATCCTAAAAGAACACAAATGAAAAGGCAGAAATGTAAAAGGTGCACTCACACTATTTCAATGAGTAACAGTTATAGCTAAATAGCAGCCATTTTATTACCCTGACTATTATTTGCCATAGGGCAAGGGAGGTACCTATTATCTTTCCATTTAGAAAATTTTTTAGTTTATTTTCAAAATTATTTAAACAAAGTAACTTATAAACCACCACACTCCCTGGAACAAGATGTGCAGCAGGGCTCCTGTACAACTTGTTAGACTAATTAGGTAATTCCGAATTATGTGTAGCACCTCCTTAATAATCTAACATGTCATGAGCATTGCAATTAAAAATGGTCAGAATGTGATTTTTGTAATTATAAGTATAAATGCAGTTGTGTTCACAACTTAATTAATGGAAATTTGTTAGCATGGTGTTGTGTGGGATTTTCTTGCACCTCATTTTACCAATTTTATATCTGATCTATTTATAAGTGATGGTTTTGCTGAGAAATCTGAAAGTGGCTCTGAATTTTATGAATATCTTTTGATGAAAACATGAAGTTTGTAGACAAAGTTAATGAAATTTGAATAAAATCACTTTAAATTCTCTCTCTCTTATACTCTGTAATCCAATCACAATTGTTATAGATTGCAAGTCTGTACCTCAA
The DNA here is from genome assembly GCA_907164885.2 of Dolomedes plantarius. Lineage (NCBI taxonomy): Eukaryota > Metazoa > Arthropoda > Arachnida > Araneae > Dolomedidae > Dolomedes > Dolomedes plantarius. The sequence goes on along the minus strand of OU015499.1, from coordinate 126,439,208 downwards.
GAAATGGATAGTTATATTATAAAAATTCCAAATGCTCCTAATCCAAATATCTACAGGTATCTTGAGTTGTCTGATTTTTTGCACTCTAGTGTAAGCTCAACAATCCATTATTGTTAACTGCCATATACTAGTGTGTAAATATTTGATACTAGCCGGGGTTTCGCCCAGCTACGCTCAAGCCATCCGTGTAACATATTTATGTACTTCGGGCCCCACAAAAGAAAAAAAAGCCTACAAATGTATTAAATTCAAGTGAATAAATTCCTTTCAATTTTCATTCCCGTCGCTGCCGACAGATGGCAGCACCACTGCACCAGATTATTTGGTTTCTCAGCAGTGAGTGATTTTAGAATGAAAATATCTCTAAAACTATTGAATTAACAGAATACGTGTACGCAGAAAAAATTATCAGTTTTCGAAGCTCTTTCCAAATATGTAACATTTATGTACTTTCATGAGAAAAAAAATTACACCGTTTCCTGTATATTTGTCGGCCATTTTTTTTTCGAGGATTGGCCCGCGCGGATGAGTTACGGTCACGTGATCTCTCGACTTCCACTTGTCTCTTTATTAGTATAGACTCCAATGAGATTTATGTAAAAGAATTTTGTTGTACAATTTATTTTGAAAGTAACAATAACTTGTTTGTTAGGCAATATCTTTTTCTTTTTGTCACATTTTCTGGAAATAAAGACAGTAAATGTTTTGCCAGTATCCTCACCTGAGCATTGTGTATAAAATATAGAAAAATTACTTTTTCTGATTCCTGTCTAGTGTATTACTTTTAAGGTTTTAAATTTATTATTATATATAATGTGTGAAATTTCCTTAATTTGGAAGGAGATTAGAAAGGAAAAATAGTTTATGGGATGTAATTTGTAAAAACATCATAACATATTTGTATATCAACTAAACAGTTTTTATTTCATGTTCGTAATTTTATGTGACTGCAGATTTTGTTTTTAATTTACTTATCCTTTTAAAAAATTGAATTTGTGTGAGTTATTTACTGTTTTGTATACTATGCATATATGTTTCTTTAATCACGGTTTTGTTAAATTTGGTATTAAACTTTTGCTGTTTCTCTCAGTGCTTACATTTATGTCTGAAGAATAATATATTTTATTCTCTTTCATGAGAAATTATTAATATTGACAATTGCTTTTCTATGTCATTGTTAATGAAGAGGTAGGTTTGATTTTCTCTAAACATGAAGTGTTATAATAGGTATAGATTAATCTTCATCTGATTTCCTGTAGCACTGAACAGTATTGTAGAGTTTTGACCAAAAGAATTCCAGTCTATGTGGATATCTTAAAATTGTTTGACTTGATACACAAATTGAAAAATATTATGAGATTACCTTATCTTGTAAGAACAAAATGGTTTTCCAATATTTTGAATCACACAATTGTTTTATTTATTTTAATAGCTAGTACTATAAAGGTAACTTAAGATAATCAAAATGTAATTTGAATTATCCTTTATTTATCTAATATCTATATATATAAAAGAGCTTGTCTGTTTGTTTGTTCGCTATAGAATCATAGACTGTTTCACCCACCGGGACCAAATTCGGCACAGTTAATGTTTAGGACCCGAGAAACTTAAATCAGGAAAAACGAAATTTGGGGCTCAATTATTTTTTTAAATTAATTTTTTAATGATTTTTGTGCCCTAAGCGCACCTTTTAAATGTGGATACAACCCCTTCACCACAACCAGTGAAATTCGATACGCGGGGGAAAAGAGGTTTGTTTCGAGGAGTGATTTGGGGGTGGTTTGAGAGTTGGTCTGGGGGTGACGGGGGGGGAGGGCGAAGTGTTTATTTTATTTTTATTACGTTTAGTGGAGTCGTGAGTCTAAAAAGGTTGAGAACCGCTGCTTTAGACAATTTTAGACAATGGCGTTCAAACTAATAGAACTTAATAAAATTTGGAAAAAAAAGAAAAAACAAGTTTGTCCCATGGCCAGTTTTTTGGAAGCCTTCTGTTGATCTAAATATATTAATTGTTTGAGGATCATAAAATGGGAAGAAGTTTAAGAGTTCTACAGGTTTTCCCCCCTAAGTTCGCGAAACATAGTTAACATACGATATGTATTTGAATTACTTATTCCGTGAAATCATATAAGATAAATCTTTTAGAGTTTTAGGGCTTTTTAAGCAGTGGGAGGAAAAGCTCTTTAAACAGAGAAACATAACGACACATAACTTTCATTCCGAACTATTAGTCCATTAGTTATATTAAGGCATAAAAAAATTAATGAAATTGTTTTTAAAGAATGATTGCCCGGGTAGATATACAGATATAAAATTTGTCATGCTTTCTATCAAAAAAATACTGGGTACATCATTTTAGTAGAAACGCGCTAAGCGCATTCTGTCTGGCCAGATAAACATGAAGAGCGGGGGGTGCAGCCCAGTATTTTTTTGATGGAATGCATGAAAAATTTTATATCTATATATCTACCTGGGCAACGCCGGGCAGTAATGCTAGTCATTTTTATAATTCTAATTCTTAAGTTTGCTAGATTTAAAGCAAAACTATTTTAATACTATTATCAACAAGTTTAAAGAGTGTTTAAAAGGTACTATAAATCCCCATTTCACATTTGTAGTTCCAGTGTACATTTTTATAGGCATGCATATTTATTTCTAGTGCATTTATTGGAACAGATGTGTCAGACGCACCCCCCTTGGCGACAAGTTGGCGCCAAAAATTTTTTGTTACCAAAACAGGTCTACGCGGACATTTTACGCTTAAAATAACAGATATACACAAAATATGAATAACAACCCAAATATAAAAAATTCAAAACAAACTTACCAATGGGAATAATAAACTTCCAAAAACATGACACAAATCCACAACAGCTACTTTAAAACATACACGAATATATCTAAAAACGGCTGTATTAAAATTCAAAACCTAAATAGAAATGCTCAACCGCTACTTTAAAACATACGCAAAAAAAAACCCCTAAAAACAGCCGTATTAAACTTCAAAACCTAAACAGAAATGCTCAACCGCTACTTTAAAACATACGCAAAAATATCTAAAAACGGCTGTATTAAAAATATATATCTAAAAACGGCTGCATAAATACAAAAGCTAAAATCTTAAAATTAATGAGAAATTTGTTAGGTGGGGAGGGAGGGGCCTGCCGCACCCCAGTCCCCCGCTAAAAAAGTCAGTATAGTACAACTAGTCAGTCCAACTAATAATAACTAATTTAAATAAACATAAAAACACCTTGGTTAAATATATATTTCTTCATTAAACATATATTACAGCACAAATTCAAACGATCTATTTCCATTATATCGCCTCTATTTTAGACACTAAAATCCCGTGATATTTCTAAATTACACTAAATACTGCACAGATAATAAATAAATGAACAAAAATAAATTGAAATATACAACCAGATTATTGTATCCAAGCTGCATCCTAGCTGAAACTTAAAAGCCGAATTCAAACATAGAACAAAAAATTCAAAAACCGTTGCCACAACATAATATTACTACACTAAAGAACGTAAAACAAACCATTCAATGACGCAAAACACAAGACACACCCCGAATCTGGCAACAACAAAATCCTAAAAGCAACAAAAACACAAATTGGCAACACCAAAGTAAAATCTACATCTAATACTATCCAAAATACGTCATTAATATTTCGCAACAACATGGCCGCCATATTATATCACGTAAACAAACACACACAACTAGCTGTTCAAAATGGGTTGCCACAAAATAACAAAATCTCGCCAAAATCGCAAGACTGCCACACCAAACACAAAATCGCCAAACTTAAAAAAATCACCAACTTGGCAACGAGGTGCGTCTAACACATCTGTACCCATTTATTATGTAGTAGTCTCCTTTGTGCTTACATAGCACGGATAGTAGATGTATGCAAAGCAGAATCTCTCTATTCTAAAAACAAGTAACTCCCGCTGCCGCCGCTGTCAAAAGCTTGTCACGCTATCTCCCCCGAAACCGCTGGGGATATGGGGTCGAGACCGATATCAATAGATGCAGAAAAATGTGGGGAACAAAGTAAGACATGTCTAATCTTCGTCGGACTTTTTTTTTAAAATTTTATGTTTTGTGGGAAAATATTGACTTTTGCATCTTCAGATTGCGATAACTCGCCAAAAAATGATCGTAGAATTTTGATCTTTTTACAATCTAAGACTACAGATATTTCTCTTTAAAACTAGACCTCATTTGTTTAAAAATATTTTAAAACAGACTAATATTTTCATCACAAAATGAAACACAGTTTTTCAAGAAATATCGTCACATACGTGGATGTAATATCGATGCTCCTCGAGTTTTTATCTTACAAAGAAAATATTTACATCATCTGGAAGATGAAAGCTTTCTTATTCATATGAACTTCATTTCAAGTCTCTATCTTAAAATTTCGATTTTTAATTGAATTTTAAAGCTGATAATTCAACAGTGATGATTCAACAGTGATTCCCCTTCGCATAAGGGTGACAACAGTAAATGGGTGGAAGCTGTTGCATTGCCCGAGAATCACCTCCTATGTATCTCGCTATTAGCTCTAATAGAGGAGCGAGGCCCCTAGTTAGAAAAATATTTGCAGTTCTGATCACACAATACCAATAGATGCAGAAATATGTGGGGAACAAAGTAAGACATGTCTAATCTTCGTCGGACTTTTTTTTTAAATTTTATGTTTTGTGGGAAAATATTGACTTTTGCATCTTCAGATTGCGATAACTCGCCAAAAACTGATCGTAGAATTTTGATCTTTTTACAATCTAAGACTACAGATATTTCTCTTTCAAACTAGACCTCATTTGTTTAAAAATATTTTAAAACAGACTAATATTTTCATCACAAAATGAAACACAGTTTTTCAAGAAATATCGTCACATACGTGGATGTAATATCGATGCTCCTCGAGTTTTTATCTTACAAAGAAAATATTTACATCATCTGGAAGATGAAAGCTTTCTTATTCATATGAACTTCATTTCAAGTCTCTATCTTAAAATTTCGATTTTTAATTGAATTTTAAAGCTGATAATTCAACAGTGATGATTCAACAGTGATTCCCCTTCGCATAAGGGTGACAACAGTAAATGGGTGGAAGCTGTTGCATTGCCCGAGAATCACCTCCTATGTATCTCGCTATTAGCTCTAATAGAGGAGCGAGGCCCCTAGTTAGAAAAATATTTGCAGTTCTGATCACACAATCCTCAAGAATGTCAAGAATCTCTAGCACAGGGGTGTCCAACCCGCGGTCGTTGGGCCGCATGCGGTCCTGAAAGAGAACTCTAAGCGAAAAAAATATCAATAGCTCGCCTCGAGGATGATGGCAGGCGGCTATTACAGATCCCGCGTTGTTCATTCAACAAATCGACAATACATCATTTGAAATGTCTTTAATTCTATACAAAATTCCGTATGTAATTTCTGTACATTCATTTCATCACAAAAATGAAATGTGAAATTTTTAGAGATTTAATATTTGATATTTGTAATGATATTAAAATTAGTATGCACAAGAGTGAAGTACACTAAGAGTCAAATTAGAACCAAAATATCGGATGAACATCTTGGCAACTGCCTGAGAATTGCGACCACTTCAATTGACCCAGATATTGATGCATTAGTTTCTCAAATTCAATGCCAAATATCACATTTAATTTTATGACTCCTATAGTTATCTTTAATAAAATTTATAATGACATAAATATGATAACTATATCTTATACTTTTTTTACTGATAAACTGTTTTTAATGTTAGGTATATTTTTGTGCGGCCCAAAACAATTCGTCTTCTTTCAATGTGGCCCAAGTAAGCTAAAAGGTTGGACACCCCTGCTCTAGCATTTCTCTTTAGTCATAGATTTTGTTAAGGGCTCTTTGGCCTAACATCCACTGTGAATATAATAGAAAATAAAGACATTTTATCCATGGAAATGCATAAAAGAGCATTATTAAGAATTAATTTTAATTTAGAAGCGTATGTAACCTTGAATATCCATCCCGCAAAATAGAGAAAATTAAAAAAAATAATGACAAATAAGAAAGACGTGCCAAAATCAGGATATATAAAAAATTTTTTGCAAAGTTTTTGAAAAATACAAAAATGTAAAAACATAGTTTTCTTTAGAAAAATTTAACTTTAACTAAAAACTTTGCATAAATTCAAATGCTCCCCTCCACCCCCACCTCCAAAATAATAATTTGTTATAAAAATTGATAATAAAAAATTAAAAATATGAGAAAATTAGAGCACACCAGTATTTTTTTAATATAGAAATACCAAAAATACCTTTTTTTTCAAAGATATCCTTATTTATATTACACTTTAATTAGCAGCAATCACCCAACACTCCCTCTTGAAAACTTTTTTTATTTTGAAAATTAAGATTTACAGTAGAATCTTTGAAAGGTACAAATAATGCGTTAAAACAATTGTTATCAATTCATTAATTATTTATTACGGAGTGATAAAGACGACATTTCAGTAAGAAAAGGAAAATACAGTTCACAAACAAACACCCTCCCGCACATCATGAAATGAGCGAGTATGGTTGCCACAAATGCGAAGGTTACCACAGAGAAATTTTTATTGCCCCACTTCACGCATCGGTATGAGTATCGTACTTCAACCAAAATTTTAACCAGAAAAAATGTAATATAATTATTTTTCTACTGATCTGTATGTATACGTAATTTTTCTTTTTCGGCTGGAAATTCAGTTTCTTTACTATGATACCGAGCTGTATCAAATCAGACTGGTTGAGTCTGAAGTATAAAGACTTCGCCTAAAAACAAGACTGACAGCCTTTAATATTTACATAATGCTTTATTGGCATTCTAGAATAAATATGGGCTACTTTACAAAGATTAAAATTAAACATTATCTACAAAAAAAGAAACTCGTGGGTTCAGGATGTCATTAGGGGAAATCGGCTCGATTCGCATTCTCTGGCGAGGCACGCGTCCGTCTGATTGTCTAACACCTTCCAAGAAAATCGACAACTGCCTTTCTTGAACTCGAGGTGGCGATTCTATCTTCGCTTATTCTTCCTGGGGGGGGGGGGGTCGAGTCGCGCTCCCTTTGAGTCCCCGAGTCCCCTCAAAACCGCCGCCAAAGACATCCCGCGGCTTCAGCTTAACTGGCTAGATGATTGTCCGTGGATCTGCTTTGTCTGTAAGCACGGGGGATTTCTAAAGGTGACTGCCTCTTAAGTGTCCAGCAGGCGACTCGGTGTCTGCAACGTTTTGTTGACAAAGCGACTGCCACTGATGAATAGAGTAAATTTATAGCGGGAGTCTGTCCGTTAGGCTCTCGGGAAATTCCGCGTGGGAAAAGAACGTTAAGTCACTACAGAAGTCACACCCCAGAAATGGCATATTTTGTTTACAACCCGGAGAAAATTTGCAAATATAAATTGCGCGAGAGATAACTAGGGTAAAACTTGTTAAAGCAGTTATGAATTGTTTTTTTCTAATTATGAAATTTTAAAATGGATTTTATAAGTAATTTTTAAGGAGCATTACACGATAGCCGTGTAGATTTCTTTTGTTTAGAATTTTTAATATGTGTTTATAATCTCGCAATATAGTATTTAAAAGGTGTTGGTCTGAAAAATACCTTATGAGTCGTGTATTCCTAACGTATATCACATAGACTACAAGAGGTCCACAGACAACTGTTTTGAAATGTTTGAAAATGTAAAGAATCACAGAAAAGCACTATTGTACAGTAGATGAACGTAAATATGAAGAATTTATACTGTTGCCAAGTCTAATGTATTATATACCCAGCATTCATATTAAAATATGGAGAGAGCGGTGGGAAAAATAACCATGTATTGGATTGTAGCCAACAAACAACAACAAATATGCCTAAACAACCCCATAAGCCACATATCCCTTGTTATTTCTTGTAATAATTTTATATATTTTATTACATTTATAAACTTTTAATCTGATGGTAACCAAACTTTTTCATCAGATGTTCATCTCTGGAATGTCTTGGAGCATTAAATTAATGATGAAATTATTTTGAATAACGGATAATTAAAGTGAATACAAACGGAAAAATACTAATATTGCTTATACGTTATTGATCTGGCCGATATCTGTATTGGGGAGATCCCTACAAACCGAAACATATCAAATATCTGCGCGTCCTTATGATCTACCAGGACAAAACAATAAGAATGGCTAAGGAAACTCGTGCCCCAATTACAATAAATTTAAAATGCTTAGTAATTTAATTCATCCAGAACGTAATTTATAACATCTTAGTTTATAGATATCTCATTTCCTAGCTCAAACATTTATATTTTGTTATGTTGCGGATTTCTCCCTTTGACCGCGAGAAGGTGCTGTGTGAGCACCGCGCGATATGTATGTTTTCGACTTTCCGCCAGTCTGTGGCAGGCGAACGAAAATGTAAGTTCTGTAAGGATTGGGGTTGCCTAATAATTAACGCCCTCAGTTTAAATCTCGTAGATATGTAAATAGTTGTGAAATAAACTTAATTAAAATGTTAAGGGCTGATTAATGGATCACTGAAGCATCGTTGCAAAATGCTATTCATTCCACGTGAAAAACAAGAAAAAGATCGTGATGGTACAGTGTTAATATATCAAATTCACATTTTTTCTCCTCTCTTTGCAGGTTCTGGGTTACAGACTGTTACGTGCGAAACTAAAACGTTTGTGGTGTCCCCAAATTCAGGAAGTCAACGTTTTGCTGGCAGTTACAGTTTTCTAATCATCGAATCATTGAACGTCAGCATGCCAGAAGAGCAAATGTGCATTTCCAGCGAAAATAGACTTTCCAATGAATGCCATTCCGGCGAGAACTCTGCTAAAGCCGAAGGTGAATGCACTCCATGTGACACTTCTATAATTAGTCAAAATATAAAAAGTTCCAGTGCAGAGATTCTCTCTCGCACCAAAGAAAAAAATTTCGAATATAATTTATGTGAGGGAACATTTTCTCAGTTGGCTGCCGTAAATACGCTGCATTCGTACCACAATATAGATAATCCTCCCCGTACCCATACAGAAAAACCTGTCACCTGCACTGTATACGAGAAACGATTTTCTGTACAGGAGGATTTAAAAACACATCTCCGCGCCCATACGGGAGAGAAAAGTTTCGCCTGCGCTCTATGTGAGAAAAGATTTTCTGATAAGGGTCATTTAAATACACATCTCCGCATCCACACGGGGGAGAAACCTTTCGCATGCACTGTATGTGAGAAAAGATTTTCTCAACAGATTCATTTAACTGTACATCTTAGCACCCACACAGGAGAGAGACCTTTCGCTTGTAATGTATGTGAGAAAAGATTTACGTTACAGGGTAACTTAAATATACATCTCCGCACTCATACAGGAGCGAAACCTTTTGCCTGCCCTATATGTGATTCCAGATTTTCTGTGCAGTGTAGTTTAATAAAACATCTTCGCGGCCACGCAGGAGAGAAACCTTTTGCTTGCACTGTATGTGAGAAAAGATTTCCTGCGAAGTGTAGTTTAATAGCACATTGCAGCACCCACACAGGAGAGAAACCTTTCGCCTGCACTGTATGTGAGAAAGCATTTTCTGCACAGAGTAATTTAAAAGCTCATCTCCGCATCCACACGGGAGAGAAACCTTTCGCATGCATATTATGTGAGAAAAGATTTTCTCGAATGTATGGTTTAAAAATACATATCCGCACCCACACGGGAGAGAAACCTTTCTCCTGCACTCTATGTGAAAAAAAATTTTCTGAAAGGGTTAGTTTAAGAATACATCTCCGCACTCACACAGGAGATAAATTTTTCGCCTGCACTGTATGTGAGAAAAGATTTTCTGTGCGGGATGATTTAAAAATACATCTCCGCACCCACACTGGAGAGAAACGTTTCATATGCACACTATGTAGGAAAAGATTTTCACGAGGGTCTGATTTAAAAAGACATCTTCGTACCCACACGGGAGAGAAACCTTTCACATGCACTGTATGTGAGAAAAGATTTTCTGAACGGGGTCATTTGAATACACATCTCCGCATCCACACGGGAGAGAAACCTTTCGCATGCACATTATGTAAGAAAAGATTTGCTCAACAGACTTATTTAAAAGCACATCTCCGCACCCATACGGAAGAGTAACAATTCGCATGGACTGTATGCGAGAAAAGATTTTCATTGCAGGGGAAATTTGGAAACGCATGTCCTTCTCCATGGCGGAAAATCTTTTGGTCTGCGCGATATGTGAGAAAAGGTTTTCTGAACTCGATGATACAAAAAAAACATGTTCGTATCTACACGGAAGAGAAATCTTTCATCCTTTGTGTGATAGAAAAGATTTTCCTAGCAGTGTGTTGTAAAAACGCGTCTCCGTACTTTGCAAAAGAGAACCACTTTGTGAGAAAAGATTTTCTGCAGAGGGTATTTTAAAAAGAAATACCCTTTTATCTGCAGGGTATGAGAGGTGGGCTTATGGCTTGAGAACAGATGAAAAACGCATCTCCCTACTCATTGAAGGCATGTAACTAACTCTATGGTATGAAACCTAATTTTTTGGGGTTCAGGGAAATATTTTTTTCCCACCGTGGTAAAAATGGAATTCAAACTCAGGTTTGATGGTCTTTATTTAGAGGAGATATCGCACATAATTATGTTTTGGAATTTATTTACAGTTTTATGACGTTATTAATTTTTTTAAAATATATAAATGCGATATCGGTCATCACCTACGATTAGTGAGGGATCCTTGACCCACCAAAGTGATTGAAGTAAAAAAAAAACCCTGTCATTATTCCCGTTTATACTGCATGAAAATGTGTCATGAGATGTCACTTATGTAATACTTCTGGGTTTTTCTTTTGCCTATTTAATTATAATTTTTAAGATTTACCTTTTTTTTCTACATCTGCTGTGTTCTGTAAATCAAATAAATATGAATAATGATGTATAAATAAATATTCTATGGCTTCATATCGAGAATTGATTAATTTTCGCTTTTGTCGCTTATTTATTTTAAATTAATTTAGTTTTTATTATTTAGTTAGAAGTGTTTTTTTTGTAATGTGCAGATAAAGCAATATTTAATACATGGAGCATCTAATTATTCTTTTATATTAGATATCGTCTCAAATTTTTATGTATGAAATATATAATTTTAATTTTGAACCCAGCTTTTGAAAAATGTTTAAAATTTATAAATTACACCAGGTCTTGTCTACAGAATAATGGACTCTTTACTAAGCCTTGCAATATATTAGAACAGGACATGTGATCGTCTGCTCTCACTCTGAGTGGTACCTGTAATCAGAGAGGACTCCTTTGGAAATGTCGTTTCATATTATGAGACGAAGTCCAATTGGTATTTAAAGCATGTTTTTATGAATTTGTTTGTTTATAAATTTGTTGGGCATCTAACATGCGATAAATTTTGTGTCTTACTCAAATTAAATTTAATCTTGTCGTACGCAAAAACACGACTGTTATCTATTAAGGGGATGGTAGACTTTCAAATTACCAAAAATCGAGCAAAAATTGGAATTTTTTTGGGGGGTGTATTAATATTTTAAAAACATGTAAATATTGGAATGAAATGAATTTAAAATGTGTAGTGAAAAGAAAAATGCAAAATTGGTGGCTTTAGAGTAGTAAGTATTAAAGGTAGATAAAAAATTATCTTTTAAATGACTTTTTCTCGAAATGAGAAATTTCCAGATTTGCAAGTCTTTAAAATGCTCCTCGCGTCATAATTTTTGACGAAATTTTATGAAATTTATAATAAAGATTCCTGTAATACATCAAAATAAAGTTATGTATCCATTTTAGGATTCGAGGTCATTTAGGTTATAAAAGTTTAACTTTAGTGTAGAAAAGTACAAAAATTTAGCGAAAATTCAGAGTACAAGCATAAAAATATTTTCTAAAAATTAACTATTCAACGAAAGTACAAACAAATACATAACTTTGTTCAGAAAGTATTTATAAGCAATATAAATGCAAAATTAAGGGGGAAAGTTTAAAATTGAGTCGCAAGGAGCATTTTAAAGAAGGGTAATTTAATTTAAATTTTTTAATTATAAAATATTTTTTTAAAAATACAGTCGAACCTCCATATATCGAACTTCCCTATATCGAAATTTTCTATATATCGAACTCTTAGCAAAGCTCCACGTTCATTACATAGAAAAATTGTTTCTATATATCGAAAAAATCTGTATATATCGAAATTTTTTTCAAGACATATTGGGAGATTTTATTCCACTTTAGAATAAAATCTCCCAATTTTTGGCATTTGAAACAATACGTCGTGGACTTCAATTCGCGGAAAATGTCCCTAATAAAGTTTTTAGTGGACTGAATAAATACGAATATTTCTTTGAACTTTCCGCAAAACTAACTGTTCAGCAAGATATTCGTAGTTTTTTTTTTTTTTTTTTTTAAGAATGTAACTGTGATCATTACAACCACTGTCTGCATTATTGTTTTTTTTTAAATATGTAGTAATCAATAAATCTTTTATATTAATTCATTTTTTAGTTATTAACTTTCATTTAATAGGATTCGCATATAAATTAAAAATGGAGTTTCGTATACGAAAATTAGCTTTAATTTTTTTTAAGGAGAATTATGATAAGACTAAGCTCAATTCTATATATCGAATTTTTTTCGCGCATTTTGCTACTTCGATATATGGAGGTTCGACTGTATTTATAAAATTTTATAAGGTGTTTAATATTATTATACTTTAATGAATATATATACAAAATTTCATATCTCTGTGGTAAAATTTTCAAAAATCGTTTTGAAGGGTCCACCATCCCCTTAAGGTAGTATTTTGCTTTTTGAGATTCCCTTCCTCCACATGGTTTCGTGCTCTGAACACTGACAGGAGGGGGGGGGGGGGTCAATCGCTATTTCTCCATGCGGACTGCAGGCAGTGTGGCACTCGTCTCTTGTGAAGTATTGGAAAAAAATATGCATGACGGAAAAAAGTAAATCAGCATCACCGGAAGAATGAAATGAAAAGTAAACGTGTGAAGAACACTCTGACTCAGTTGACTTTGAAAAAAAACCCATTTTTTAAAAATTTTTCGCAGCCTGCAAATGAAGGTGAGAGTTCGATATCCTGTTCTTAGAGACGATCATAAATACTCGCAGTGGCAAAATCCCGCAACTTAAAACAAAATTAACTTACTGCGATTACAGTGTCCTCAAGTTTTTCCCTCTGACATATTTCTGCAGATCAATGGCTCTTATTCAGACAAAATTCCTTCAGCCGTACCTTGCGAGAGGGGTTATCGATTATTCCCATGGAAATGAATGAGTTGGCAGCGGCCATATTTACTTTCAGTGCCCCGAGAACACCGCCAGTAGAGTTAATGAAAATATGAACAACTTAGAAAAAAACACCACTCTCTGTTGCCAGGAATTGTAAGCAAGTACTAGGTTTAGGCTACTGACAATAATAGGATCGATTCCTACAATGGCATGATCGGTTGTTGCTACAATGTCAGGTTATCACGATTTATGTGACTTTGAACGTGGTGTTATAGTCGGCGCACGAGAGATGGGGCATAGAATCTTCGTGGTAGCGATGCAATTTGGATTTTCGTGCACGACCATCTCACAAGTGTACCGTGAATATAAGGTATCCAGTGAAACATCAAATCTGCGACAGCGGTACGGTCGGAAAAAGATCTTGGAAGAACCGGACCGTCGACGACTGACGAGAATCCTTAACCATTTCCGGCTTGGTATGTTAAAAAGAGTTCGACTTAATTAAAATTTTTTCCCTTAAGGCCGTCTGCACACGGAGCAACTCAAAAGAAACTGATAACCGACTCAAATCACAAACCAGTCCGTGATGAGTCGCAACCTATGTAATTCAATGGAGCCACGCACACGGCGCAACTGGTTACAAACCCGTCAGCAACGCGTTTCTAATCAGTCGCAGGCAACTCAACGTGTCGAGTCGCTAGCAACTTCAGTCGCCAGTTTCTCTTGCATTGTGCGTGTTATTACACAATCTATGTTACAGCCGCTCTTTTGGCAAGCTGTCAAATGACGTACACAAGAGTCCGCGACTTCATCACGCACTGGTTTGTGATTGGAGTCAGTTATCAGTTTCTTTTCAGTTGCTCCGTGTGCAGATGACCGCACACGGAGCAACTCAAAAGAAACTGATAACCGACTCCAATCACAAACCAGTCCGTGATGAGTCGCAACCTATGTAATTGAATGGATCCATGCACACGGCGCAACTGGTTACAAACCCGTCAGCAACGCGTTTGTAATCAGTCGCAGGCAACTCAACGTGTCGAGTCGCTAGAAACTTCAGTCGCCAGTTTCTCTTGCGTTGTGCGTGTTATTACACAATCTATGTTACAGCCGCTCTTTTGGCAAGCTGACATATGACGTACACGAGTCACGTGACTCCTGCCTAGCGATAAAATGAAATTCTAACGTTTTTTGTTGTATGGAATACAGCTCATATTCAAAATATTAGAATAATAAAGTAATAAGAAAGAAATTATATTCCATTTATTTATTTTTTATACTAAGTAAATGCAATTAAATTTCAATTAATCTTTTCAAAAATGATATTAATTTTAAGATAATAAATAAGTTTAATCAACAATATGTTCTTAATAAAAATATCGTTTGCATATTTGCATTAAAAGACTTTAAATTACCAAACGATATTTTCAATTTGTAAAAAAATGTAATTATTCTAATATTTTGAATATAAGCTGTATGTGCGCTCATATCTCAATTAATTTCTGATAATAATTTAACTAAAAAATGAACGATCAACAAATTAATATCAAATTAGTAGGTGAAGTGGTAAAATATCCAGTTCTATACAACTTCAAACTTCCAGGATACTCAAGAAAGGATGAAACGGAAAAGGCGTGGAAAGAAATTTCAAAAGAATTACGAATGCCAAGTATAATTTTTTAATTTCAATTTAGAATGAGTACAATTAAAATAAATCAATAGCATACTTCCATTGCCAGGGCAGAGATGCTTTAGGGGTAAGAAAATAGTTAGCTAAGTAATTCCTGAGAAGGTTTGCAGGAGAATTTCTGTTTATTGTAATGTTTTGAGGTGAAGGTTGTACTGCGTCGTCGTTATTTGTTTCTTCACAATCTGTAGAATAGGTAGCCGTAAAATGAACCCCCTCTTGCTGCCGTACATAATTGTGAAGGACACAAGCTGCTTTTATGACGAAATTCACATTTTCAGGATGCCGGATACGAATAGGGCCATTCAAAACAGCGAACTTTTCGCATGCCATCCCAAAAACACATTCAATGGTTTTACGTCCACGGCTCAACCTGTAGTTGAATATTCTTTTCACATCATCTAAAATTCGTCGAGGGTAAGGTCTCATTAAATATCGTGACAGCGGGAATGCCTCGTCACCAATAAAGTAATAAGGAAAGGGGTGACCATTCTCATCATATGTCAATGTTGAAGGGAGAGGGATATTAAGTCAACCATGTTTGATCCAATATTTCATTGCTGAGGCACGGAATATGCCTCCATCGCTGTTCCTTCCAGCATAACCGGTTTGATCATAGTAAATAAACCATCGGCGTCGCAGCACGCCATTAACACTATCGAATGATACGATTTGTAAATGAAATTAGCAGAACCACTGTTTGCAAATTTCTCGATCCTGACATGTTTGCTGTCTAATACTCCTATACAGTTTGGAACATTCCAGAGAGTTTCAAACCGTTTTGCTATTGATTCCCACTGCTCTCTGTTTGGTACTTGCATGTATAGCTCTTCCAACTCTTGCCATATTACTTTTGATGTAACCGCCACAATTCCACCCACTGTAGTCTCCCCTCTAGCAAAATAAAGCGCAATAGAGGCAAATGTTGAACCAGTACCCAAATATCTGTAACATAAATAATTAAACATATTAATATATTTGTAAGATTGACATTAATTTAATTAGAAGATGAATAAAACTAGTGGGTCCTAAATCCCCCCATATAAGACAAGAGTCTCGAAATTAAATACTTGTCAACGATTTATTCTAAGTTGAACACATGGTTTCTACTTTGAAGTTTCTATTTTAGTCATTTTTTTGTTTAATGATCTGCTTCACACGCAATTCAAAATCTCGAGTAAAATGCGAAAAAAAAGTAGGTCACGCCGGAACCAGCGTGTGCGATCCTAAAAGAATATGTAGGGTCGAAGGTCATAATTCACGGAGAGAACAAATTAGTCATCCATGGCTTCGGTTGCACTTGACTCGCGTATATGCTCAAATTGTTTTGATTTTAATCATGGTATTTTTTCTCTCTCTGCTGTAATCTCCGCTCTAATGTAAACTTTTCATCTCTCTAGCGGCAGAATGTAAAAAAAAGGTGGAAGAATCTTCGTACAGTTTTTGTTCGAAACACGAAAGCCACGAAAAGTGGTGCAGGTGCGAAGCCGAAGAAGGCATATTATCTTTTGTAAGCTATGAAATTCCCTATTCCAAATATTAAGACATTAGGGGGCTCTTCAGGAAATCTACCCAACCCACCACACCAGGAAGACGATGAGGGATTCGAGGAAATTGACTATGAAAATAACGCCACAGAGGGATCACAACCACTTTCATCATCTCAAAAGTTGACACTCCCGTGTTCAACCATGTCACCGCCACCAGTTGCCCCTCCACTAACCTCAACTTCAGATATGTGTAAAAAACAGTCGCCAAGAGCAACACAAAATAAGCTTGCAATGAAAAACCATGAAGTAGACAAAGCGTTTATCGAATACTTGCTGAGCAAAAAATCCAAAAGCAGCTCTTCTGACTGTACCCAGGACTCAAAAACAGAAGGGTTGAAAATGTTCCTGCTTAGTATGCTTCCAGATCTTTTAACAATGACAGATGAACAAGTACGACGATTTAAGCGCAAGGCTTTAGATTCTATTGATGAAATCCTGTCAATCCATCCTATAATATCTCAGCAACTATCTTTTTCATCCAGATCTTCAACCCCTGCATCACAATCTCAACTCATATCTCAACCTGAACATCAGTAAGAAGCAACTTGTGAGACACCACAACTCAGCACACTTGAAGTAAGGGGTGCAACCACTGGAGCAGGAAGCAACATAGTTACAAGTGCAAAAGGGTACTACGTAGCATTTGAAGCCTTGAACGACTTATGTCAACAGTAATTTCTATTTTTCAATTATTTAATTGATTAGAAATAATTTCAATAATAATTTCGTAGTATTTTTTAGCAATTCTAGATATTGAAAGTGAAAATGAGTGAAAAACTTGTCGGACTCAACACGGAATCGAACCCAGGACCTCTCGTTTTAGCTATATTAAGTATTTTTTCTCGCTATATTAAGTTGATGTACTTATACAATAATGTACCTGATCGAGTTTATTTTAATAAAAACAATTTTCTTACCCGAGAGTGATTAATATCCGTTCCTCAGCATACACACATTCCCTCATGTTTGAATTTTGTCTGTTTAGTGCAGGAGAAATCAGTTGTACTAATTCTGAATAACTGTCTTTAGACATTCGATAGAAACATAGAAATTTTGCATCCGGAATTTGTAGTTCTTTTGCAGCAACAAATAATCGGTAGTTAAAATTTCTTTCAATATATGGATGAACCCAAAATTTCCTTCGTATTCTATTTCTTCTGCAACGATAATAGTAATAAAGCAACACTGATTCATCATTGGAATCATCACTACAATCATTATCCATGGTAGCCCGGAATAATGATGTTCTTCCTTCCATGACAGGTCGCAAACTATTGATTTGAATCACTTTTGAGTCGGCCCGTGTGCGGAGCCGCGTCACTAACGAGTTTGCAACCGATAAGCAATTTCAGTCGCTAACCAGTTGAGTTTCTTTTGAGTCGCTCCGTGTGCGGACGGCCTAAGTTGTATTCACTTGAGTTGTATTTCAAATATAGAATACAATCGGTTTTTACTTATAGTTTTAGGTTGTAAATGGCAGAACATGACAGGGTTCTTCATTTTTGCATGAAAATTGGCTATAGTAATCAATAAAAAGTGTCTTTAGGACTGCTCATTGTTTGAAGGATTTTGAAAATATTTATATATGTAAAATGTTATTAATTACGTTTTTCATTGTTCAAACTTATTTTCTAAACAAAAAATATATCATTTATAATACTTTTTTAACGTTTATTTTTCACTTGAATCACGTAGTGCCAAAAGCCTCCCATCACACACTTGAGGTTTTCACCGATAGTTTGCAGCACTGCAATTTTCTGATGTTTTGAATTAATTATACTTTTCCCCTGTTAATTTTGGTTAGTTTTTCAGCCATTTTGGTATCAGGCGTCGTTATTTAGAGGCTGTCATTGACACTAAGGCTCGGTGCACACGAGCGATCCGGTGTCGTTGCGGCACCGCAGTTGCGATCAAGCAGTACATAGAGTTGAACTAACCGACTCACACGGACGACGGCACCGAGCCTTAGATATAGAAATAGTTGGTGGACAACAGAGGTCTCCCAGGAGTCTTTGCCCTCACAGGACAAAGGATTTCTACAAAAAGTGCCTCAAGAAATAGCTTCCAAGCAAAGCGATTGTACGACATTGTGGGTGGTCTAGCTAGAAATTCCAGTGAGGCAGGTGAAAACTTCGACGATTGCTGAAAGCCAAAGCATTATATTGACAATTGACATCTGGAAAAGCCAGAATTTTCCATTCAGAATAGGAATTTTTTAAAAATTGATATTTCTAAATAATTGTGTTTGTATATATGTATGTGTGTGTAATAAATATCGAAAATTTATTTTAAGGCAATTGTTGGCGGTATTTTATTGTATATATCTTGTTTTCATTGATTTATATTATATACTGTAAAAGTAAAACAGCAGAATTTTTTGGGGGGCATAAAATGTCTAAGTGCATCTGATCCTTTATACATTATTTTCTCCAAATTTCAGTTGTATTTTAGTATAGCGTGTCGCTAGGGGTCCGAAATTTCACGAACTGATTTCCAACAAAGGTGGCATCCCACTGTAATGCCACGTTCAAAGTCACTAAGCTCCTTTGACTTACCCATTGTCTCACGCATAAATATGACCTGACAAACCACTACCAACACTTTTATAGCTTTCGGTTACGCATCAAATTACGTCACCAGCCAGACCCACTTCTTTTTTTTTTTGGGGGGGGGGTTGTGTCCGGATACTTTTGTCCAGATAGTATATATATGTGTGTGTGTGTATGTATACATATATGTATCTGTATATATATATATATATATATATATATATATATATATATATATATATATATATATATATATATATATATATATATACAGTAACCACCGCTTATAGTGATCAGTGGTTATAAGAATCAACCGTTTATAAGAATCAATATCACAAAAACAAATGCATTAATTCCATGTTAAAATTTTCGCTTTAAAGAATCAATCCACCGGTTTTAAGAATCAGCTTACACTCTTCGCTTTCCTTTCATTTTTCAAAAAAAGTGATTTAAACCCTCAAAAGGCACGAAGTTCTTTTTTTATTTTTTTTAAAGTAAGAGTGGATGGAATACAGTCGTAAAATGCATCCCTTTCTTTGTTAGACATAAAATAATAGTTTCCCCTTAAACACTTTAGCTAAACACTGCCCTTTTAGCTTGACCCAGGGGCATCTAACCCGTCCGAGTCCGATTTCACTTTTCTCCACTGACAAACAAAGACAGGGACTCTTTTTTTCAGACCTCCCACATCCTGGTTGCTGCTTCCTGGACCCTGAAACACATAAATCTTTGGCGAAGTGTCCACTATCATTTAGGCAAACGTGACATTAGTACACTGCTGGCCACCCAAATTGCAACACCAAGAAAGACAAGAGATATCACAACAAAATTTATTTTGTAGATAACATGTTGACCAAGTATCAAATGATTAAATTTATAGACTTCTGTGAAGTGTGGTTCCTGCCAAAATCAGTAGCCAGAGTAGCCGCCATTGTTGGAGATCACCGCTGCCACACGCCTCGGCATTGATTCAAAGAGACTTTGGATGAGTTCTTGGGGTACAGCAGACCAAGCAGCTTCCACACGTTGCCAAAGTTGATCTGCTGTGGCAGCTGGGGATGGAATCTGGGTCAATCGTAGAGCAACCATGGACCACATGTTTTCTATCGGCGAAAGATCCGGAGAGCGAGGCGGCCAGGGAAGCAATTCAATCTGGCGATTGACAAAGAACCGTTGCACAATGCGTGCCACTTGTGGTCGCGCATTATCCTGTTGAAATATGGCTGTGGGCAAGCCCTGAAAGTAAGGAAGGACAACTGACTCCAACACCTCGGAGATGTAGCGCTGGCTGTTTAAAGTACCGGCAATGCATACTAGAGGTGTGCGAGAGTGATATCCAATACCGACCCATACCATAATACCCGGTGCAGGACCAGTGTGGCGGTGCATAACGCAGCTGTTCAGCATCCTCTCTTCACGGTGTCTCCAGACTCGAATGCGACCATCGTGGTGTTGCAGACAGAAGCGTGACTCGTCAGTAAAGACAATTTCATTCCATTCTGCCGTCCACATCCTTCTGTCATCGCACCATTGGCGGCAGAGACGTCTGTGGTTCTGCGTCAAGGGTAGACAAAGCAATGGACGTCTTGCGGACAGACCACTCTGCTGTAAACGCCGTCGAATGGTACGCGCAGACACTGGATGATGCGTTACAGACTGCATGTGCTGTGCTATGGTTCGTGATGTGACTGAGCGATCCGTCACTGCCATGCGCACAATTTGCCTGTCATCACGTGAAGTGGTGCGCTGAGGTGGATGCGATCGAACACGCCGGTCCGTCGTACCCTCCTGCATCCAACGATCACATATCCGCATTACAGTTGTTTGGTTTCGTCCAACACGACTACCGATTTCCCTGAAAGATAATCCAAAATCTCTGGTAGGCCACTATCCTTCCTCTGTCGAACTCGGATACTTGATCAAAAGATGATCGCTGTTTTCGACGAGGCATAATTGATCGTTTTTTTGAAAAAACCACAAGAAAAACACAATTGCCGAACTTGAAATCGTCGAAATCTCCAAGCCTTAAATAGCGCTTTGAAGTGGCGCCACAGGCGCGCGTGATGTGCGTATGCGCTGAAATTCTAATCATTTGCATATCTCACCTCCGCTAATGCATGTTGTAAATTTCATGTTATTTGCATGTTTCCTTCAGGGTGTTGCATTTACAGTGGCCAGCAGTGTAGATTCAACACATTATCAAACCCTGAAACGTAAGCTAGAAGGTGAATCTTCGTCTGAGACTATTGGTATTGAAAGAGGTAAAAACAGCCTCTTGAAAACTTCATTACGTCAAACTACCATAGAAAACTTCTTCTTGCACCCTTCCTGTAGTTGAAATGTTAAACTGTTAAGCAGGTACATTGTAACAAATATTGGATTTTTTTCTTTTATTATAATCATGTGGATCTACTTATAGGTCTAGAAATTAAGTTGTATTTTTAAAATTAAAGAATAATTTTAATAAAAGATAATTAACGTATATAAATGAGTATTTTATGGTAAATTATCTAATATATGTATATATAGGTGTGTGTGTGCCTGTCCAAAAACCTAAATTTCGGCTATTAGAATCAACCGCTTATAAGAATTAAAAACAGTAATAACAAACGTAATTCTTATAAGCGGAAATGACTGTATATATATATATATATATATACACACACACACACACACATACACACTGCTGGTTATTAAAATTACAACACCATGAAGGAGGGATGATAGAAACGTCATATTCGCATGAAAGGAAGAAGATGCTGGGATATACAAATAATTAGCATTTAAGCGCAATCAAACGACGCAGGAGGGAAACCGGCATCTGGAACTCTGTATAAAAAGAAAGTTAAGTAGCGGGTTTCTCATTTGGAAATCGCATTTGAATGTTGGTTGTTTGTGATAGCATCGTGTTATGCCTCGTATAAGAAAGAGATATGGCTACCAGCACGTGGCGGAATTCGATAGCGGCTGGATCGTGATCTATCGATAGATCGGTTCACCGTTCCACGATATTGCCACTCGCATTGGTCGGAATCCAACGACTGTCATGCGGATATGGAATCGATGGGTTCAGGAAGGTCATACTGAACGCCATGCAGGATCTCAGCGGTCTGAACCGCCACTAACGCCCGAGAACCAGACATGTTGTCAGGTCGGCCTTGCAAGATCGTGCAGCCACATCACGGACTTTGAGTCAGGAAATGGGCTTGTTTGCAGCACAAGTATCCGCACGGACAGTGCGACGACGTCTCGAGCAGCACGGATTGTCTGAACGGCGACCATTATTGCGGCTTCTCTTGACACCGCAGCATAGAGACGCGCGGTGACAGTGGTGCTCCCAACAACAAAACTGGATACAGGAATGGCACCACGTCGTCATTTCAGACGAGTCCCGGTTCTGCGTGCAGCCTCATTATGGACGTATCCGTGTCTGGAAGCAAAGGGGAGAACGTTCGTGGCGTGTTTATATTCGATATCGTCATACGGGGCCTGCACCTGGTGTGATGATATGGGCATCCATTGGGTACACGACACGAACACCTCTTGTTCGCGTCGTCGGTAATCTGAACAGCCAGCGTTACATTTCTCAGATCTTAAAGCCGGTGGCTGTGCCCTATCTTCGATGCCTTGGAGACGTCATCTTTCAGCAAGACGCGAGACCGCATGTTGCCCGTCGTGTCCTGACCTACCTCGACACAGAAGGTGCTCGACTGATGCCCTGGTCAGCACGTTCTCCAGATATCTCATCTATTGAAAACATCTGGTCATGGGTTGTTGAGAGACTGGGCCGCCACAGCTCTCCAGCCACCACGATTGATGAAGTGCGGCATAGACTTGAAGCGGCATGGAATGACTTGCCGTATCTGATATCCAAGACCAGTTCGACGCGATGCTTTACCATGTTAAAGCCGTTTTAGATGCCAGAGACGGCAGCTGTGTGCCCTAATTTCGGACCCTGTATACTCCCAAACTGCCTACAAATTTAATCATGTTTTCTTCCTACTATGTTGTATACGTACAGTAAGTAAACTTTTGTCTTTTGCTTTCCTTTCTGGTGTTGCAATTTTAATGGTCAGCAGGTATGTATGTATATATATATATATATATATATATATATATATATATATATATATATATATATATATATATATATATATATATACTGGTGTCCAAAAGTTAAGCATAATTCGTAAAATGTGGAAGAGCGTGAGTAAATATTGGTCAAACTGTTCAAAATTATTTGTGGAGAATCACTGTTTGAAGGTGAAACAGTGTGCATATTCAAAACATTTCAGTCGAAGTCGGCATGCGCAAAACATGTGCGCACGTCAGGAAACCGGTTCACGTGCCATACGGAGATAAGGCAGGTTATGTGCAATTGCTGGACTGAGGAGCGAGTTAAACGATCAAAAAGGCCAAAGGATGGCACAAAGACGCCAAATGGACATGTATTTGAAGGGAAGAATTATTGGAATGATGGAATATAGACGATCTCAAATCGAAGTGTCTCAAATTCTGAATGTCCATCAGTGTGTGATCTCAAGACTGTGGCAGATGTTTCAAAGTACGGGAGATTATTACCCGACGACCAGTACAAGGTCGACCAAGAGTAACAACCGTTCGTCAAGACCGATATTTGGCAATAACTGCTCGACGTCAGAGGAACAGTTGTTGCAAAGAACTCGGCCCAGCGCTCACAGCCGCCACAGGAATGCGAGTTTCGAGGCAAACTGTTTATGGAAGACTCAATCATGCTGGTCTGTATGGACCAGCCGTTTGCATTCCTCTCAGGCGTGCGCATAAGCGCGTTCGTCTAAACTGGAGTTTGAGACATCAGCACTGGAGTTTGCAACAGTGAGCCAATGTGATGTTCAGTGGCGCGTCCCGGTTTACTCTGAATACTGATTCTCGTCGGATAACGATATGGAGAGAACGTGGAACATCACGGAAAGACATCATTTTCCTTCAAAGGGAGTCATGGTGTGGGCAGGCATAATGCTGGATGGCCACACAGACCTCCACGTCTTTGACACGGGGTCTTTACTACTGAAAGGTACATAGACGAAGTCCTTGAGCCTTATGTTCGCCTGTTTCAAGGTTCTGTCAGTCCTAGATTCATATTCATGGATGATAACGCGCCTTGTCACCGTGCGATCCTGGTCGACAACATACTTGAAAGGGAAAATATCCAGCGCATGCAGTAGCCCGCTCCCTCTCCTGATCTTAATCCTATTGAGCATGCGTGGGATATGCTCGGGAGACAAATTGCAGCCCTTTCGCACCCACCAAACTCCGTTCAGAACTGGAAAGAGCCCTCCTCAATGCTTGGAACTCTTTGAGGTCACAACACCTCCACACTCTCATAGCACGTATGGGCAATCATTGTGCAGCATGCGTGGCTACCAGAGGCGACCACACATCTTATTACACTGCCAAACAACCTTTTTATTTTAATTTTTGTCGCTAAAGTATAAACTATTAGTTTGATCTGTTTTCTTTCAAACTATTTCTTTGGATAATAAAAGCGATTAATATCCTTCATTAGCATTGTTATCTTATGGTCTAACCGTATTACACTCGCATATCACGTTTCCCGCCATTCTGACTTCGAATTCCTTAAATATTCACATAAACATCAATTATGCTTAACTTTTGGACACCAGTGTATATATATATATATATATATATATATATATATATATATATATATATATATATATATATATATATATATATATATATATATACTGGTTATCAAAAATTAAGGAAAAGTCACAAGAATAGCAATTACTGAAAAAGTTAAGCGTAGAAGTTAATGAAACTTATACACATTATACAACACATAGGTGGGTATAAAATAGCATAAAAAGAAATCGCCAGACAATTATGGTGCTATAGAAACTAGAATATGTATGCAATGAACAAATCGGATGTGTCAGTTTGGTATACGAAAAATACCTTTAATATGGCGTATGACCCCCCCCCCCCCCGAAAAGAAATACAGCACATACAGCGATGTGTGATGCTGTCAATTATGCGGTCTGTGAGTTCGGTATGAAGTGAGAGCCAATGTTCTTGCAAAGCAGTTGAAAGCGTGGCTAGAGTACTAAAAGGATGATTGAGAGCAGCTATACGTCGTCCTAAAGCGTCCCAAACATGCTCGATAGGATTCAGGTCCGGTGATCGAGCTGGCCACTCCATACGCTGAAATGTTTCCTGCTCAAGATAAGCATCCACGATGCGAGCCCTCTGAAGACTCGAGTTATAGTACTGTAGCACGAAAGCAACACCTATTGCCCCGGCATAAGGGCGCACATAAGCATCAAGGATATCATCTCTATAGGTGTGAGCATTCACATTTCCACGGGGAAAGACATATAGCCGAGTCAAAATAGGTTTTATGGCTAAAAAAATATGAAAGTTTTGAAAATTGTTGGAGATGTTTGTTTGGGCATACTGTTGAACATACTAAAAGTCCCCACCGATCAGACTTCATCTTTCGCCGCCATCTTGGAAAAAGTGTAGACTTTTTTGGTGTTTTGCAAGTAACTTCAGAAATATCAATTTTATGTAAAAAAATTGAATACAACTATTGAAGAGCATTAAATTGTGAACAAAAACATCATTTACATTTTTTATAAGTCTAACACGAACAAAGATAACTGACTTTGAAAATAGCGAACAATCACGCGTAGGACGCGGATGCGCGGGTCATCCCCATCGCGATGGGGGGATAACTCGCGCATGTGCCCCAAAAGTCTTGCAAACTCACGTGTGTCAAACCTCTGCATATCAAAGCTCGAGATAAAGTTGCAGCAACATCCAATTCATTGTTATCAGGTTGCATTGTGAGGCTTGGTGGATTCTATCTTTTTATGTCATATTTAGGCTGCATTGGGTACATAATGGCTGGAAGTGGGTAAAATTAAATACTAAATTTGATGTATGCAACTACGTCAGTAGAAAAAATGTCTCCTGGTCATGCATACGCTAGAAAAATCCTAGCTCATTTATTTACCCAAACAGCTTTAGCAAAAATAATTTTTGACGCCATGGAGATATCTGATTTCTAAAGCAGTAATCTCCATGATTTGTTTAAAGATTTAGAAGGCCTTTTTGTGTTTTTGCAAATAACTTGGGAAATATTAAATTTATGTGAAAAAAAAAGTTTTATACAAAAATTAAAGAACATTAAATTGTGTACAAAAAATATTAAATACATTTTGTCGCAACCCTCACACGAACCAAAATATTGACTATTAAATGCGGGTTGATTATGAATGTAGCGTCGAAGTCTCGTTGCAGGCACTTTCCTTTTAATTCTCTCCTCTCCCTCATTTGGGCAATCTTTAAACACAAGAAAATACACTGAAGTGCCACTGAATTAGAGATAGCAAAGCCTATGCAAATTGTGTAGCGCTGCGCATCATGTATGCTCAAGTGAGGGCGCTGTGGTAACTGCATATATAGCGCGTACTGTGGTTGTTCTGAATTAGTTGTTGGAATTGCCAGTATGGGTAAACTGCCTGATTTAGACGCCTTCGATCGCGGACAAATCGTAGGTGCCCGACGCATGGGCCATTCAATTTCCGAAATCGTCAGACAGCTAGGATTTTCAAGGTCGACAGCGTCAAGAGTATACCAAGATTACATGGATGGTGGAAAAAAACTAGCGATCGGGCAAACTGCAAAGGACAATTAGCCTTGACAGTGCGTGGTGAGAGATGGCTCAGGCGTATTGTACGTAGCCAGCGAAGCCAAACATTAGCTCAAATTACCACCCAGTTTAATGACGGTACCAGTCGTACAGTCAGTAAACGGACTGTGCAACGCTCGCTTCACCGTATGGGTTTCGGGAGCCGTCGACCTACGAGAGTACCATTGCTCTATACTCGCCATCGGGCTGCACGTCTTGCCTGGGCAAGAGAGCACAGAGACTGGAGTGTAGAGGACTGGAAACGAGTAGCATGGAGTGATGAGTCTCGATTCCGACTACTTAACGTCGACGGGAGGCTGAGAATATGGCGTCAGGCTCATGAAGCCATGGATCCTGCATGCCTGGCTGGAACTGTACAAGGGAATGGTGGCTCAATCATAGTCTGGGGTGTTTTTTCGTGGCACAGTTTGGGATCTTTGGTGCGTGTACCAACCTCCCTGAATGCAATTCGGTACGTAGAGTTGCTGGGTGATCACCTCCATCCGTTTATGCTGTTCTGTTATCCGCACGGTAATGGAGTTTTCCAGCAAGACAACTGTACCTCTCACAAGTCCCGGTTGGCTACTGGCTGGTTGGATGAGCATTCCTCTGACTTCTCTGTCATGAAATGGCCACCTAGAAGCCCAGACTTAAATCCTATTGAGCATCTTTGGGATGTTTTGGAACAAGGCGTGAAAGGCCATCACACAGCACCAAAGAACCTTACTGAATTATGGACAGCTTTAGCTAATATTTGGCAAGCCATTCCCGTGGAACGTTTCCAGAAACTTGTTGAATATATGCCTCGTCGTGTGGCAGCCGTTATCAAGGCCATAGGAGGCCCAACTTGTTACTAGGTAGGGATCCCTAATTCAGTGGCACTTCAGTGTAGACTAATGCTTTTTGGTATGTAGATAATTGATCATTTTTAATTTTATGAACGAATGCAATAAAGTTGGATTTATTCACTACCATATATTTATTGTATATAATTTTTTAAGCTTACCTACTTTATGGTTGTCGTGCTTTTTTCGGTACGGGATTGTTTACGTCATCAGTCTTAAAAAGATCGCCTGTGGGGCAGCTAGCACCACCTCATTCATCAATTCCTTTTATTGGATCTTCATGATCTACAGTGCAATAACTGCAATGGGGTATGTCATTGTGACATACCCCATTGCATTTATTATAGGCCGTTGTGCAGTTGATGCTTGCTTTCCGACACACGCATCTTTCTCCCCAGTCAGTCTTACAGTTGTGAAACACCATGCTTAAAACTGAAACGGGAGCCACTGGATCCATAGTTGTGATGGGCACGAGGGTTTTCTTTTGACATTTCCATCCCACATTTCAGGATTCTACTCATTCCCAAACCACTTTTGCACTTGGTGATACAACCGAAAGGAATGTCCCATGGCTGCCTCTTCAGTTGAGGGAAGAGACGAAATATATGGTTTTATTTTACTGACACATTTTGCGAAGCATTTGTACCTAAACTTATCTAGGGACTTTTCACTGGGGTGTGCTCCATACCATATCAGAAAAAAAGCATTCTCCTGTTTAAGCAACATCATTATGCGATGAGTTGCATTTGTTAACTACTGTCACGTCGTGTTCCATATCTTTACTTTGGAACATATTTGCACAATTTTTCTTTCCTTTGTTGAATGCTGCAGAAGTAGTATCGCATCCACTGAACGCATGGAGAAAAAGGATACTTTGGTATGTCCCGATGATTGTACTTTATTTGACGAATGTATTTTTTTCTTTCCCTTTGCATGTTTTGACAAAGAAAATGTCTTTTCTGTAGGAGTGAGAGCTGTAAACAGAACCAGGTGGCCAACATCTTCACCGATGATTACAACGATTTTGTTACCAGAACATGCTCCATTAATTGCAGTATTTACAATGAGAATGCCGGCTTCGTCATTACATTGTCGGAGTCGAATACCTGTGTTTTCCAGCTCAGCTGATAGCATGCTGATCAGTTTGCTCCTGTTGTTTTCATTTAAAAGGAACTGTTATTGTTGAACAGTAACTCGCATGTTTCCATCAAAACTTATGTCTACAGATTTTATCACAATAGACAGTAGATTTTCTTCCATTTTTTTTGTACTGTTCTTGTTGGATTAGCCATTAAAAACAACTATACAGCTGGTCCCATAATGCCTTATTTATATAGTTAACTTAATTTGTGCAAACATCCGAAAAAGTTAATTGTGTTCCCCATTTGACACGGTGTAGGAAAAAAACCACTGTCCACAATGTTGACGCAGTAAGGAGGTTAAGGTCTTTGTTTAGAACTTCAAAAACGTCGTACCTAGCCAATGTTGTTGTCTCTCGCATGCCAGCTTCATTAAACAGAGCAAATATAAAAAGAGCTAACTCATAATCTAAATAAAATGCTACTCGTTTCTTCTGCGTTTTGTTTAACAATCTCTATCCTCTGGAAAAGCAACAACGGGTTTACTAATGTATTGAAACCGTTTACTTTCACCGCACAATTGACGGTGATCAAGCTTTCTTAAGCTTTACCATTTCAAAGTACGGAACACAGAGGGATGCAGTTGGGCCATTCTCTTTCAAGTACTTCAAAGTCTTCCTCATTTTAATCTCGATGTCTCGTATATAAGTATGTCCGTATATGATTTCTAGTGATAATAGTTGAGTAGCAAAATCTCTAAACAACTCATGGAGATTATTGCTTTTAAAATCAGATATATCCATGGCGTCAAAATTTATTTTTGCTAAAGCTGTTTGGGTAAATAAATGAGCTAGGATTTTTCTAGGGTATGCATGGCCAGGTAACGTTTTTTTCTACTGACGTAGTTGCCTACATCGAATTTAGTATTTATTTTTACCCATTTCCAGCCCTTATGTACCCAATGCATCCTATGTATGACATAAAAAGATAGAATCCTCCAAGCCTCACAGTGCAACCTGATAACAATGGATTGGATGTTGCTGCAACTTTATCTCGAGCTTTGATATGCAGAGGTTTGACACATGTGAGTTTGCAAGACCTTTGGGGCACATGCGCGGGTCATCCCCCCATCGCGATGGGGATGACCCGCGCATCCGCGTCTTACGCGTGATTGTTCGCTATTTTCAAAGTCAATTATATTTGCTAGTGTTAGACTTATAAAAAAATGTAAATGGTGTTTTTGTTCATAATTTAATGCTCTTCCATTTTTGTAATCAATTTTTTCACATAAAATCAATATTTCTCACGTTACTTGCAAAAAACCAAAAAAGTCTACACATTTTCCAAGATGGTGGCGAAAGCTCAAGTCTGATCGGTGGGGACTTTTAGTATGTTCAACAGTATGCTCAAACAGACATCACCACCAATTTTCAAAACTTTCATATATTTTTTTAGCCATTCGTCAAAATCGGGTCTATTTTGACTGGGATAATAGAGGTCTGTGCGTCCACCCAAAGAGATACCACCCCAAACACAGACACTGCCTGGTCCGTATGCATCTCTTTCATGGATGTGTAATGGATGAAAACGAGTTCCAGGTTCTCTCCAAATCAAAATACGCCTACTATCATTTTGGAGGCTAATCCTGGACTCATCCGTAAAGAGAACAGCCCTCTATTGATCACACGTCTAGTGGACATGTTGACTGCCCACTACAAATGTTCCCGCCTATGGCGTGACGTGAGCGGGACGCAAATGGCTGTCGCCTCGCAAGAAGACCACCTTCATGAAGCTTTCTACGCACGGTTGACGTTATACCAACCTTCTGAAGCTTGCAGCGAGGGAGGACTGAGTTCTGACGGAGTTGCTGTTCTATTCCTTCGTGCGCATAATGAAAAAAATCGGTCATCGGCATTCGTCGTAACGTATGGCCGTCCTTGGCAGAGCCTCCTGGATGCCGAATCTGTGGTTAGAAATTGTAGCCAACGTCTATGAACCACAGACGAACTCACATTTAGCCATCTGGCCACTTCTGTCTGACTTAGCCCTGCCTTTAATCTCCGTATAGATCGCCATCGCAGTTCTTCGGTAAAATGATGCCTGGAGATCATTGTTACAATTTGGCTATGCCAGATGTCTAATCTCAGACTCGCAGCGACAATTATCACTTTGCTCTAAGACATGCACTTTTATGCTCCTCTCAAATGACGTATTCCGATTGCAGCGCCACTATTTTGCATAATGCAGTATTGTTCATTACCTTTTACTTAACAACATATTCAAATTTTAAACAGATTGGCCTAGTGTTGAACGTGTTATCCCTCTTTTTGTGATTTTCCCTTAATCTTTGATAACTAGTGTATATATATATATATATATATATATATATATATAAAACAGTTCCGTAACTGACTGACTGACTGATAGATAACGCACAGACCAAACCGCTGGACTTAAAGGGCTGAAATTTTGCATGGTGATTCTTCTCATAGTGTAGGGGTGCACTAAGAAAGAGTTTTGAAAAATTCTTCTTAAATTTTTTTAAATTAAATTTTTAAGCTGTTTTTGTAACATTCTTTGAAGTTTCCATTTAAAATAATAATCTGAGGGTTATAAAATTTATATCACGAGAAAGATCATAAAAATTTCTTTAAAATGCAATCATTTTCGAATCTTAACTTCCATTTTCTGATTGCAGCGGTTCCATTTTCTGATTGCAGCTGGTTACGCCATGTGCGTGGCTCCATTCAATTACATAGGTTGCGACTCATTACGGACTGGTTAGTGATTTGAGTCGGTAATCAGTTTCTTTTGAGTTGCTCCGTGTGCAGATGGGCTAATTGTCGGTAGTAGATGTCGATGTACGGAGTTACATCGCTCTACTGTTTTACTTTTGTCAAAACATATGAAGAAATGATCCGTTCTTTTGAAATACAGTTTAATACGCAGAGTGCTTATATTAACAATATTTATTATTATTAATCAATATTATTTATCCACGGTGACAACGTTAAGTTTCAATTTTTCTTCTGTTTAAATTGTAAGTACTTTTCCTTTGTGTTTTAAATTAAATTGTGGCTTTTCTTACCCATCTATTTACTTCATAAGTGAACGTTCTCGGCAACAGACCTCACGGCGGTTTTAATTTTCTAGGAAAATATTTAATGCAATATTTATTCTTTAAATTGTCGTATTTTATTTTGCATTTCAGTATACCCCTGAGCATGAGAAGTAAACCAAAAATATCGAAAACTTAACATTTCAATGAAGAATGGGAACTCGATTACTTTTTTACAACGGTGAATGATAAATGTTGTTGCTTAATATGCCTTACCTCGATAGCCATTGCTAAAAAGGGTAATCTGGAGAGACGTTTTTTAGCTTTACATAATCAGTATCAAACAGATTATCCACCAAATTTGGAATTGAGACAACGTAAAGTTAGAGATCTTAAAACTCAATTAACAAATCAGCAAAATGTTTTTAAAAAGCCAAAGTTAAAGTCACAAGCAGTAACTACTGCATCATTCAAAGCAAGCTATCTCTTAGCAAAAAAGTTTAAACCATTTTCCGATGGTGAATTTGTACAGGAAATTTTCTTTGAAATGTCAGATTACCTTTTTAATGATTTTAAGAACAAGAGTGAAACTATTGCTGCAATTCAAGATCTACAACTGTCTCGAAACACTGTGGTGCGACGAATTGAGAAGATGAGTGGAAATGTAAAAGAACAGTTATATAACGATATTAACATTTGTTCCTGTTTTTCCCTTCAATGTGATGAATCGACAGATATAAGTGATACAGCACTATTACTTGTTTTCATTCGTACGGTTTTTAACGATTTTACAACTAAAGAAGAATTGTCGGTTATGATTTCTTTCAATGAAAGAACTAGAGGTGTAGATATATTCAAAGCCTTTAAAAATTGCTCAGTGATTTGAAAGTACCACTTTTTAAATTAGTTTCAACTAGCGGCCCGTCCCGACTTTGTCCGGGTTGAACAAAATATTATATCAATAAATTTCCAGTTGATAGCCAATAAATTGTAAATCTTTTTTTTCATCTTAATAATAACCTAAATAATACCTTAAACTAATTTTATGTTAGTTAATAATTAAAATAAATTTTTTAAAAGAAAAAGGCGTGCCGGAGAACGGCTAGGTTCGAACCGCTAGCGTCAGAACAGAAGCCCACCGCGATAGCACCACGATAAGGATCGTTGAAATCTTCGGAACAAAAAGCGGTAGAAGACAGTAGCGGAAACAATGGAGATTGTTAGGATTAAGCCCCTAACTTTATTTCTACTGATCAGATATACATAATATATAGCCTATGTCCATCAGGAATAATGTACCTTTCAAACAGTGAAAGAATTTTTCAAATACGTACAGTGGTTCTGAAGATTACCCTCCACGTACAAAATCGCTCTTTCTTTATATATAAGTATAGATAGCACCACGCTAAGGATCGTTGAATACTTCGGCACAAAAAGCGGTAGAGGACAGTAGCGGTAACAATGGAGATTGTTAGGATTAAGCCCCTAACTTTATTTCTACTGATTAGATATACATAATATATAGCCTATATCCATCTGGAATAATGTACCTTTCAAACAGTGAAAGAATTTTTCAAATAGGTACAGTGGTTCTGAAGATTACCCTCCACGTACAAAATCGCTCTCTCTCTTTATATATAAGTATAGATAACAAAGGATGGTGCAACTGCAATAATAGGTCACAATAATAGGATTTATAGCCCTATGTCAAAATGAAGAGGAATTCCCAGCCATTTTGAGCTACCACTGCATAATTCATCAGCAAGTGTTAGACAGCAAAAGACTAAACACAAAAGAGGTAATGGACATAACGTTTAAAATTGTTAATTCAATTCGAGGAAGTTTCCTCAAACGGCGTCTCTGTTCACACTGCAGCTGGATGAAGACCAACCTGAATTATTACTACATACCGATGTAAGATGGCTAAGCAGAGGTAAATTTCTGCAATGATTTCGTGATTTATTGCCTGAAATATCACATTTTCTTTGCAAGATGGAAAATGTGAAAATTTAAATGGTGAAAATTGGCTTAGTGACTTTGCATTTCTTACCGATTTTACTATAATATTAAGTCATTTAAATTTAGAATTACAAGGTAAAAATAAAACAGTAACTGATATGATCAGCTGCATAGATGAATATAAAACAAAATTTATTTTGCTAATAGAAGATCTGCAACAAAATAATCTAAACCATTTTCCAAATATGGCGGATAACCTACAAAAAAATTTAAAAAAAAAATTATTATAAGATCGACATATATATCACGGAAATCCAAAAAGTAATTGAAGATTTCGAGGTAAGATTCCAAGATTTTGAAAAAAATTAAAGAAATTGAGGAATTTATATCTTTTCCTTTAAAAAAAGATTTAAGTGTTGCATTGCCAAAAAAATTCGCATTGCCAAACGCATTGCCAAAAAAACGCATTGCCAAAATTTCAGACATATTTCATATGGAGCAAAAGGGCATTAGAAAATTAAATTATAATTTTACAAACTGATTTAATCTTACAAGCCAGAAAATTTGAAGAAAATTTTTGAAAACACGTCAATCGAGAAAAATACCCCAGTATCACCAAATGTAGCGAGTATATTTATTCTTGTTTCGGATCTACATATCTGTGTGAATCGGCATTTTCCTACTCAAAGTTAACGAAGACTAAACAACGTTCTGTCCTGACTGTTTCTCATGAAAACTCATTATCTTTGTCAGGATATACACTTAATTATGATTACGTGGTTAGAGACATACAAACTCAGTCTTCCCATTAATGTGTAGAGTATAGCTCACTTCTACCCACACTTGGGTGTATATAATTTGAAGTGGCACTCTAAATGAATTTGATACAAACACAGTTTATACATGATACAATGTTTATTGAATTCGTTGCACATATATAATTTGCTTTTACAGCAATAAGCATACGTACTACTTGTACGGAATTTATATTAGCATTCAATAAAAATACACTTTGCAATACTCACAAACCAGCAGAGAGTCAAACCAGCAGTTCTGCCACGTAAACTTTGGGCCTCTTAAGCACAAGCGCCGGTTGACACCTGGAGCTGCTTACCTCGTAGCTCCCTTACTTCGCTTATCTATCAACCTTTTCTTCAACCTCCTAACTTAATCAAGCTGCTTGGTATTTATACCAAGCGCGTATGCCGAAATTAGCATATCTCAAGCAGCTTCTTTGATTCATTCACTCAAAAGTTCGATTCTTGTGAATCGAATCTTATGTATACCTTACAAATGTTAAGGTAATAAAATAAATTCTAAATCTGCCTTTATCTCTAATTAATTTGAACTAATATTGTTTAATTCCCCTGGACGTGGCTATTTTGGCCCGTTAAATAATTATATTGTTTTTCACGTAGGTAGATACGTATGTTTGAACATATATTTTGCTTATCTTTCCATAGCTTGCGAGAGTTCACCTCGTACTGAACCAAAGTGTATAAACATAGTATGTATTTCTCACCTCCTCCTCCCCACTTCCCAAAACGCACCCAGCCGGCCCGACATATGAGGCGGTGAAAGGCAAAGAGGTGTAAGTCACATTTTCAACTTTTTCTATTTGAGGGCAAAAATGTAATCTCCATGTTCAATTTATAGTGGAGTTTCAAGTACAGTCGAACCTCCATATATCGAAGTAGCAAAATTCCGGAAAAAATTCGATATATAGAAATTTCGATACATAGAATTATCTTAGTTTTATCATAATTCTCCTAAAACATTACAATTAAAGCTAATTTTCGTATACGAAACTTCATTACCAATTTATATGCGAATCACATTAAATGAAAGTTAATAAATAAAAAATGAATTAATGTGAAAGATTTATTGTGTACTATATACCTTTAAAAAAAACAATAATCCAGACAGTGGTTACAGTGATCACAGTTACATTCTCTAAAAAAAAAAAACTACGAATATCTTGCCGAACAGCCAGTTTTGCGGAAAGTTTATCAACGAAATGCTCGCATTTATTCAGTCCATTAAAAACTTCATCAGGGACATTTTCCACGAATTGAAGTCCACGAAGTATCGTTTCAAACGCCAAAAATTGGGAGATTTTATTCTAAAGTGGAATAAAATCTCCCAATATGTCGTGAAAAAAAAATTTCGATATATAGAGATTTTTTTCGATATATAGAAACAGTTTTTCTATGTAATGAACATGGAGATTTAGTAAGATTTCGATATATAGAAAATTTCGATATATAGAAAATTTCGATATAGGGAAGTTCGATATATGGAGGTTCGACTGCAATTATCATTTCAAATATAATAATAATTATTATGAATTATAATTTGTTCAATTTATAGTGAAATTTTTTTGTAGTTTTTGCAGTAAAACGCTTTGGACTTACACCACTTGACTTACTGACTTACACCACTTTGCCTTTCACCGCCTCATATAGCAACAAAGGCTCCACTGGGATGAACCCCGGGAATCTCATCCCCACTTAAACGACGCCTATGACAACAAGTCGATCGCGAGCCATTTTTAAGAGAAAAAGTAGATCTTATGTAAACAAAAGTTGGCCACCCCTGCGGTAAAACAGAAAATTTATCCACTAGACTAATTGAGATGGAAGTTTTTTAAGAAATTCATTCAAATTAGTATGTTTTATGGATATTAAACATACAAATTAATTGCATACATTTACCATTGTATTTAATTTGAATATTTCCTTCTACATTATTTTGTATATAAAAATATCTGTTACGATTTTTTTATAAATATATATATATATATATTTGGTATTAATTGCATACATTGATCGTTGTATTTATTATAAATATATATATTTTTTGTTTTTTTGGGAGGGTTTAATTGCATACATTGACCGTTGTATTTATTTTGAATGTACTCCGTAGCGAACGGGTATTCAGGTGGTCTATATATATATATATATATATATATATATATATATATATATATATATATATATATATATATATATATATATATATATATATATATGTACATACATACATACATACATACATACAGGTGGTTATCGAAACAATGGAAACACTTAGAAACATCATGAAAATCTTTATTAATACGGCGCAGGATCCCCTTTACCATGTAATACCACCTGATTCACCTTGGAATTGGATTATACAAGTCATGAACAGTGGTTAAAATATATTATACCATTCTTCAGGGGAAAATCATGAAAGTTCCTGTAGAGATGCTGTGGTGGATATCGATACCTGGCTCTATCCGCTTATACAGATCACAGTGGTTGGATGATATATAGTCGGGGGGGGGGGTTGTACAGGGCAAGATAAGATATTTGACTTCTTTATCATGCTCTTCAAACCAATACTTGATAGATTTATCTGTATGTATAGGGGGATTATCATCCTGGAGAACGCCATCTCCTGCAAGAAACAATGTTGCACCATAGGATGGACTAGTGAGCTAAAATTTCGACATAATCCTTCCCATTCAATCTCCCTTTTAGAGTTACAATAGGACCATTGAAGAAAACCATGAGATGCCATCCCAAACCCTCATAGATCTAGCTCCATGATTGACAGTTGAGATGAGGCAGCCAGAATCTTACGTTTGTGCAGGTATTCTCCAGACATACGCATGCCCTGTTGCGAGGAACAATGTGAACAATGATTCGTCGGACCAAATGCCGTTTTTCGACATATTACTCGACCAGGATTTGCGCTCGTGGCACCATTGTGGACGATATTTATTATTGGCATCTATTGCAAGTGGCTTGGGAATAGCTACTCTTCCGTAAATGCTTTGTCTCTGAAGTTCCCTTCTACCTCTTAATGGTTGATACCGGAACATGCAGATGCAGATTGAGCTCTTCGGTCATTTTGGTTGCAGTTGTTTTCTTTCTTCATGTCACAATCCGCTTCAGTACCTCGTCCGTCTCTTTTATTCTCCTTTTCGTTCACTATTCTGTTTCGCAAAGGATGTTTTTCCGTGCACTCTGTATGCTATCATGACTTTCGATACCATAGCTCGAAAAACACCCATTAGCCTGGGGGTTGCAGTAACAGATACTCCAATTTAAACGCGCTACAAAAATTTGCCCACTTCGGAAAGTCTGCAAGGTTTGATATTTTACGCAGTTCCCTCCAAAAGCACGATGCCCTTAGCTTCATTACTGCTACCTGACGGTAGAATAATACACACACTATATTATATAAAAAATACCGGTGGTCAGACTTGTTTTTTAAGGAATACGAAGCACATTCATAAACACCACTAACATTGTTAGGTGTTTTCATTATTTTGATAACCACCTGTGTATACATA
>OU015499.1:126386139-126396139 GCA_907164885.2 Dolomedes plantarius | reverse complement strand
TGAAGCGTTATGGAGTTCTTTAAGTCATTCAACGTCATTAGTACAGCCGAAAACATCGACTTGAACATGACAACGTCTGCAAACGTTTTATACCCTAATATGTTTTGCATAAAGCTTCCTCTTCTTCCCAACCATGCAAATCTCGACATTTTTCTCCTACAACTGACAGCTTTTCCCGGTTTTACATTTTATTACTCATAATTCTTGTTCTGGATTGTTAATATTGTTTCTGTATTCCGTTTTGGTCGTTTATTGTGTTAAATGTCATGCTTTTCCCGAAAAGGCGCCCTCTAGTGGACATTTTGTAACAAATTTTTTTTTTCGAAATTCCGTGAGCGCATCTCGTGTATAGCCCATATACGAAATTTCGTTGCATTCAGTTCACCCGTTTGCGCTGTAGGATGCCGTTTATTGGGGAAGTTTAATTATAACCACCCGGAATATATATATATATATATATATATATATATATATATATATATATATATATATATATATATATATATATACATATATATATATATATATATAGGGTACCCGAAAACTGTTGGACACTTTACAAAATTAAATTTAAAATAAACTATAAGTACGAACCGGATATTTGAGTGATGCCTGATTTACAAAAGTGCTAGATTTTCGTTTCCTATAATTTTATGCCAAAATATCGGATAGATGGCGCTAGGTGGCAAGAGATTCAGAAGAGCGCAGTAGGTATTGTGACTGTACAGCAGAAAACAATGTGCGTTTTATGGCTCGCAGAATTTAAATCTGTCATTAAAGTTAAAAGACGTCATCGTTTGGAATATGGATGTCAACCTCCATAAACGAATGCAATTAAGAGATGGACGAAACAGCTCAGAGAAACCAGCAGTGTGTTGCGCCATCTATCAAAGTGCTTTACACCTAGTGCCATCTATCAGATATTTTGGTTAAAAATTATAGGAAGCGAAAATATAGAACAGGGGTTGGCAACGCGGTGCCCGCGAAACAATTTTAAAGTGCCCGCCATTCAAATATCTCAATTTTAGG
This sequence comes from Dolomedes plantarius, assembly GCA_907164885.2. Lineage (NCBI taxonomy): Eukaryota > Metazoa > Arthropoda > Arachnida > Araneae > Dolomedidae > Dolomedes > Dolomedes plantarius. The sequence goes on along the minus strand of OU015499.1, from coordinate 126,395,110 downwards.
TATTTGAGATTAGAAATTTGATTTTAGATATTTTGATTGTTTGAGTTTAGATATTTGATTGAGAGAGATCAGTAGATGAAAGGTATTTGAGCGGTTTTTAAATTTATCACCACAGGAGAAAGAATTTCTATTTAACCAGGATTAAAATTTGTTTAGAATTAGGGAAAAAACCTTGGTTAATTGAGCTAGGCTTTCTAACTTATGAAACTGTTAAATTGAAGGAACTAAATATGAAACTACAGGGTAGAAATCATCATATTGCTTCTATGACAAGTACGATTAATGTATTTAAAGCTAAATTGGCTCTCTGGAAATCGTCTATGGAGAAAGATAATTTATCACATTTCCAAAATTTAAAAATGGTGATAGAAAATTATTACGATGGAAATTTTACCAACTCTCAGTTTGCCAAACATTTTGATTCCTGATTAGCCCAGTCAAAATAGGTTTTATGGCTAAAAAAATATGAAAGTTTTGAAAATTGGTGGAAATGTTTGTTTGAGCATGTTAATGAACATACTAAAAGTCCCCACCGATCAGACTTGAGCTTTCGCCGCCATCTTGGAAAATGCGTCGACTTTTTTAGTTTTTCGCAACTAACTTCAGGAATATTGATTTTATGTAAAAAAATTTAATACAAAAATTGAAGGGCATTAAATTATGAACAAAAACATTATTTACATTTTTTTTATAAGTCTAACACGAACAAACATAATTGACTTTGAAAATAGCGAACAATCACGCGTAGGTCATCCCCCTCGCGATGGGGGGATAACCAGCGTATGTGCCCCAAAAGTCTTGCACACTCACGTTTGTCAAACCTCTGCATATCAAAGCTCGAGATAAAGTAGCAGCACCATCCAATCCATTGTTATCAGGTTGTATTGTAAGGCTTGCTTGGTGGATGCTATCTTTTTCTGTCATACTTAGGATGCATTGGGTACATAAGGGCTGGAAGTGGATAAAAATAAATACTAATATTGATGTATGCAACTACGTCAGTAACAAAAATGTTGCCTGGTCATGCATACGCTAGAAAAATCCTAGCTCATTTATTTACCCAAACAGCTTTAGCAAAAATAATTTTTGACGCCATGGAGATATCTGATTTCTAAAGCAGTAATCTCCATGATTTGTTTAAAGATTTTGAAGGCCTTTTTTTTGTTTTTGCAAATAACTTAGGAAATATTAACTTCATATAAAAAAAGTTTTATACAAAAATTAAAGAACATTAAATTGTGTTCAAAAAATATTAAATACATTTTGTCGCAACCCTAACACGAACCAAAATATTGACTATTAAATGCGGGTTGATTATGAATGTAGCGTCCAAGTCTCGTTGCAGGCGCTTTCCTTTGAATTCTCTCCTCTCCCTCATTTGGCAATCTTTAAACACAAGAAAATAGACTAATGTTTTTTGGTATGTTTTACCATTTTTAATTTTAATTAATGTTCATAAAATTAAATCGTTCATAAAATTAAAAATGATAATTAATCATTTTTAATTTTATGAACGAATGTAATAAACTTGGATTTATTCACTACCATATATTTATTGTATATAATTTTTTAAGCTTACCTACTTTATGGTTGTCGGGATTTTTTTGGTACAGGATTGTTCGCGTCGTCAGTCTTGAAAAGATCGTCTATGGGTCAGCTAGCATCACCTCAATCATCGATTCCTTTTATTGGGTCCGTCATGATCTACAGTGCAATAACTGCAATGGGGTTTGTCATTATGACATACCCCATTGCAGTTATTGTAAGCCGTTGTACAGTTGATGCTTGCTTTCCGACACACGCATCTTTCTCCCCAGTCAGTCTTACAGTTGTGAAACACCATGCTTAAAACTGAAACGGGAGCCACTGGATCCATAGTTGTGATGGGCACGAGGGTTTTCTTTTGGCATTTCTAGCATACACTTCAGGATTATACTCATTCCCAAACCACTTTTTCACTTGGTGATACAACCGAAAGGAATGTCGCATGGCCGCCTCTTCAGTTGAGGGAAGAGACGAAATATATGGTTTTATTTTAATAACAAATTTCGCGAAGCATTTGTACCTAAACTTATTTAGGGACTTTTCACTAAGATGTGCTCCATACCAGATCAGAAAAAAACATTCTCCTGCTTAAGCAACATCATTATGCGATAAGTTGCATTTATTAATCGTTGTGTTCCATGTCTTTACTTTGGAACATTTTTACACAATTTTTCTTTCCTATGTTGAATGCAGCAGAAGTAGTACCGCATCCACTGAACGCATGGAGAAAAAGGATACTTTGGTATGTCCCGATGATTGTATTTTATTTGACGAATGTATTTTTTTCTTTGCTTTCCCTTTGCATGTTTTGACAAGGAAAATGTATTTTCTGTAGGAGTGAGAGCTGTTAATAGAACCAGGTGGTCAACATCTTCACCGATGATTACAACGATGTTGTTACCAGAACATGTTTCATTAATTGCAGTAATTACAATGATAATGTCGGCTTCGTCATTACATTAGTGCCCTTTACACGTACGCTCTTTCCCGCGTGATTGAGTGCACGTGTGAAGGTGTCGGAGAGGAAGGGAAAGCTGCTTTTGAGCGTACTGCAAGTTTTCCCGCGCGTAATCCCGTACGTTCCAAGAACTCCAAGAGCGTACGTGTAAAGGGCGCTATTGTCGGAATTGAATCCCACTGTTTTCCAGCTCAGCTGATAGCATGCTGATCAGTTTGCTCCTGTTGTTTTCATTTGAAAGGAAGTATTATTGTTGAACAGTAACTCGCATGTTTCCATCAAAACTTATGTCTACAGATTTTATCACAATAGACAGTAGATTTTCTTCCATTTTATTTTTGTACTGGTATTGTGTTGGATTAGACATTAAAAACGACTATACAGCTGGTCCCATAATGCTTTTTTATGTAGTTAACTTAATCTGTGCAAACATCCGAAAAAGTTAATTGTGTTCCCCATTTGACACGGTGTAGGAGTAAACCACTGTCCACAATGTTGACGCAGTTCAGGAGGTAAAGGTCTTTGTTTGGAACTTCAAAAACGTCGTACCTAGCCAATGTCGTTGTCTCTCGCATGCCAGCTTCATTAAACAGAGCAAACGTGAAAGGAGCTAACTCATATTCTAAATAAAATGCTAGTCGTTTCTTCGTCGTTTTGTTTAACGATCTCTATCCTCTGGAAAAGCAACAACGGGTTTACTAATGTATTGAAACCGTTTACTTTCACCGTATTGACGGTGATCAAGCCTTCATAAGCTTTACCATTTCAAAGTACTGAACCCAGAGGGATGCAGTTGGGGCATTCTCTTTCAACTACTTCAAAGTCTTCCTCCTTTTAATCTCGATGCCTCGTATATGAGTATGTCCGTTTAGGATTTCTAGTCATAGTAGTTCAGTAGCAAAATCTCTAAACAACTCATGGAGATTATTGCTTTTGAAATCAGATATATCCATCGCGTCAAAAATTATTTTCGCTAAAGCTGTTTGGGTAAATAAAAGAGCTAGGATTTTTCTAGCGTATGCATGGCCAGGCAACATTTTTTTTTTACTAGCGTAGTTGCGTACATCAAATTTAGTATTTATTTTTACCCACTTCCAGCCATTATGTACCCAATGCATCCTAAGTATGACATAAAAAGATAGAATACTCAAAGCCTAACAATACAACCTGATAACAATGGATTGGATGTTGCTGCAACTTTATCTCGAGCTTTGATATGCAGAGGTTTGAGAAACGTGAGTGTGCAAGACTTTTGGGACACTTACGCGGGTCATCCCCCCATCCAGATGGGGGGATGACCCGCGCATCCGCTTCCTACGCGTGATTGTCCGCTATTTTCAAAGTGAACTATCTTTGCTAGTGTTAGACTTATAAAAAAAAATGTAAATTATGTTTTTATTCATAATTTAATGCTCTTCAATTTTTGTATTCAAATTTTTTTTACATAAAATCAATATTTTTGAAGTTACTTACAGAAAACCAAAAAAGTCTACACATTTTCGAAGATGGCGGCGAAAGCTCATGTCTGATCGGTGGGGACTTTTAGCATGTTCATAAACATGCTCAAACAAACATCTCCACGAATATTTAAAACTTTCATATTTTTTTTAGCCATTCGTCAAAATCGGGTCTATTTTGACTGGGGTATATTGGAAGAATTTAATACCAGATTTAAAGAATTCTACGAATTGGAGGCATTCTTGACGTTTTTTATTAATCCTCTCTCTCATACAGAGGACGATGTGACTCATAAAATCGCAACATGTTTTGATATTTCCGATACGGAGGACTGCGAATTCGAAATTATAAATATAAGAGATGAGACTGAATTAAAATTACATCTTAACGAAGAAAAATTCTGGTACTTAGTAAATGGAAATAGCTTTCCCTTGTTGAAAAATTGTGCTCTGAAATTGAACTCTCTTTGTGCGTCAACAGTCAATATTTGTTTTCTAATACGAAATTCTTAATATCTAGGAACCGATCAAACCTCGTTGACATTCATTTGGACCACCGCCTGAGAACTGGGAATTCTACGTGAGTGACACATTACAACGAGTTGGTCGCAAATTTTCAATGCCAAATATTACATTAATTATCAATTTTAAGATTATTTTCAATGAATTTTTAGATTATAGTGTCTTCATGTTTAAATATTATCCCCCCCTCCTCTTCCTATTCATCCAGGGGTGCCCGCCGTACTCCCGCATTTCTGAAATATGCCCTCCTAGTAAAAAAGGTTGCCGACCCCTGATCTAGAACATTTGTAAGTTAAGCATCATTCAAATACTCGGTTCGTACTTATAGTTTTTTTTAAAAAATTTAATTTTGTAAAGTGTTCAACAATTCTCGGGCACCCTGTATATATATATATATATATATATATATATATATATATATATAATATATCTAATATATAAAAATGAATGTTTGTATCTCTGTAATTCTATATAAATCCACAGTTTAGGAGCAACGATCGTGAAATTTTAAATACAGGCGTCTTTAAAAACAGCCGAGGGTCTGAAGAACTTCAAAAATCGAAATTAATTACCGTTGATTTTTAATTAATAAAAAACCACAATTTTGAAACTAAATTGAAGCTGTTACACTTTGTGGCATCATCCCTCTGAATATGGCGTCCATGTTAGGGTTAGCTGACAGCGAGCGAAAAGATAAAAATAAATAAAATCAAAAAGTTTCAAGTTATATATTAAACCAGAATAATAAATGAAAATAATAATCTTTCAAGTCAGATTTTATACTTTAAGACATTTCGATTAACGATCGTCGTTTATTTTCGCCGTGTTATTTTGTAAACAAACGTTCTCTGCTGCCATTTTCATTTCAGACATTTCTTATTGAAACGATGTAATGCGTAGTAAATGCGTTAAATATTTCTTATCTAAAATTTATATTTTAAAACATTTCAGTGAAATTAACATCGTCTTCAGATTATAAACAGACGTTATTTGTTGCTATTTTCATTTTAGAAATTTCTAATTAAAATGATGGAATTCTCCGATATATTTCCATAGTGGAGATTTAGACACATTACAGAATTAAAAAAAAAAAAAACCTTTTGTGTAATTTATATATTTGTGTGTCTTTAATTATTTCAAGTGACTCTAAAGTGGGCGTGGCATTTTTTCCACTAGCGTGAAAAATCAGAATAATATTGAATTATTTAATTTTTTTTTTTTTTTGCTCATCAGACGACAGTAGCAGCGAGTGGCAGTAGTTACACAAGTTTGAATTTGAAACATTGTTTTGTTGTTTCCTAAAAGAAGCAATAATCCGTTACTGTATTTTATATTGTTCTTAATTTTATAATTCACGATGTACTTTTAAAAGCATAAAAATTAGTATATCTTAACTAAAAAGAATCAGTCTAAACTTAAGCACAGTTTTGCGATTTATTTACGGTTAACTATGTTTGTGTTTAGCTATTCCATTTCTTTGTTTTAAAAAATGATTTTTTAAAGGTGTTTTTTGGTGATTTATGGTAAAATAGCACTTAAAAATTAAAAAAAAAGAAACAAAAACTTAACTGTAAATAGCATACTTTTTCTATAAATTGGTCAATTTGAAGTAATTTTTATTGAAATTTAGCTAAAATGCCTATAACTGCATAAAAATCTTAATGCTACTATTTTAATTTCCCAAGCACAATTCTAAAAATGTTATAAAATACGCAGCCCTACTTTCCGATTTAGTACAAGAATTTAAAATTGATTTCAGGACTTCGGGGAAAATAAACAATTTTTGTTTTTGCATGTTTTCTATTCTATTTACAGTCGATATAGATATAATGCTAGCAAATTGTCAAATGGAATGCATAGAGTTGCAATCTGACATTTAACTTAAAGAGAAATTCAATCGAGTCTCTTTGTTGTACTCATAAATCATACCTGCCCAGATATAAATATCCTTCACTGCATAGTCAAGCGTTATTCTGGTCATCAACGTTTGGAAGCACGTACATCTGAGAACAACTATTTTCAAGAGTTTCAACTATTTTAAAGCACACTAAGAGTCAAATTCGAACCAAAATTTATTCGTTGTTTTTTAGTATTGATGTGTATGACATTTCCCATCCCTTTTTTATACTATGTTTAATTTTTCATGCAGAGTTCACAAGGCAAAAGACAATTTGACAATTTTACTTTTCAGCTTTAGTGATGAAAGGCTGAATCTATCTAAATTCTGAGATGTGTATAACATTTCACATGTTTTTTTCCTATGCTATTTATACTGTGTTTAGTTTTAAGTTGACTTTGGTTAACAAACATTCATATTGAACCCCGAATCAAGAAACGAGAAACATAGTTTATGAAGGTACTTCAGATGATATTTGGATCAGTTTAATTGAACAGAGATTTATATGGAGTTTAATAAGGACAGAATGTTTCTATTATTGCTACAGAATCTTGCATTTATGGTGCGTGTAGCCCAAACTGCAGATTTCTGTTAATTTTTCATCAGTCAGTGCCTTTAACAAATACTTTAATACTTTATTTATATATTTTTTGGCTACAGAATCCTGCATTTATGGAGGTATTTATATGGACAATTAGACATTTTTACTTTTAAGCTTTTAGTGATTTATTATAAATGTATATATTTCATGATATTTATACTGTTATTAAATCTATGTTATTTATACTGTGTTTAGTTTTTAAATTACTTTTTGTTAACAAACATTAGACAATTTGACATTTTTAATTTAAACTTGAAAAATGAAAGGCTGAATCTACTAAAAATCTGAGATGTGTATAACATTTCACATGTTTTTTTTAAATGTTATTTATGCTGTGTTTACTTTTTTAATCAATTTTGTTTAACAAACATTCGACAAAATGACATTTTTACTTTTCAGCTTTACTTTTTAAAACTCTTAACTTTCCAAGAGACAATTTGACATTTTTTCCTTTTCAGCTTTTAATGGTTTATTATAAATGTATATATTTTATGTTTTACTTTTCAGCTTCTTTTGCTCCAAAGATGAAAGGTTAAATCTAGATGAATTCTGAGGAGTTAATTATAAATTTATATATTTTTTATTGGATTTTTTAAAAATTATTTGGGTGTATAACATTTCACATGCTTATTTTTCTATGTTATTTATACTGTGTTTAGTCTTTAAATTGATTTTGGTTAACAAACATTCGACAAATTGACATTTTTACTTTTCAGCTTTACTTTCCAAAAGACAATTTGACATTTTTCCTTTTCAGCTTTTAGTGGTTTATTATAAATGTATGTATATTTTATGTTTTACTTATCAGCTTCTTCTGCTCCAAACATAGAAGGTTAAATCTTGCTAAATTGTTTAGATTTAATTGATTTGGATAACAAACTTCCAATTTGACATTTTTACTTTAACAGCCTTTTAGTGGTACAATGATGAAAGACTGCATCTAACCAAAATACTGAGATATGTATAACATTTCACATGCTTTTTTTTTTTTTGGGCTATGTAATTTATACGTGTTAAGTTTTTAAAATTGATTTTGGTTAACAAACATTCCACAATTTGACATTTTACTTTACCGCTTTTAGTGGTACAATGATGAAAGACTGCATCTACCAAAATACTGAGATATGTATAACATTTCACAGCTTTTTTTTTGTTATGTATTTATACTGTGTTAAGTTTTTAAAATTGATTTGGTTAACAAAACATTCCACAATTTGACATTTTTACTTTACAGCTTTTAGTGGTACAATGATGAAAGACTGCATCTACCAAAATACTGAGATATGTATAACATTTCACATGCTTTTTTTTTTGGTTCATGTAAATTTATACTGTGTTAAGTTTTTAAACTGGATTTTGGTTACAAACATTCCACAATTTGACATTTTACTTTATAGCTTTTAGTGGTACAATGAGGAAAAGCTGCATCTACCAAAATACTGAGATATGTATAACATTTCACATGCTTTTATTTGGCTAATTTATACTGTGTTAATTTTTTAAATTGATTTTGGTTAACAAACCTTCTTAAAATTCCGGGCAACGCCGGGTACTTCAGCTAGTATATAAATAAATATATATATATATAAGGCTATAAAATATGGGGGGGGAGATCGCGTCAATTTTAAATGGGGTCTTTGTTAAAGAAGATATAACATTTATCAACAAAGGGTTGGGACATCGTAAAAATCGGAATAAACACCGCAGAGAAAATAGATTGCAGGGTTGGATTTGAGTGACAGCTAGTCCCCGCCCCAGCCTCACTTTCGGTGCAATCGTCATACTGACGTAATCCTGACGCGTGGGAGATGCGTAGTAACATAGAAGCTGAACTTAAAGGGTTGAAATCTTCAGAGACATTGGATGAGTAACTGAGACGGTCGTGCTGCTCTGCAGCCACGCATTTTGAATAGGAACGGAACGAAATAAAACTTATTAATGGAGCTGAGCCTAGTATGATATTTAATAAAGATATTTTAGACAGATTTGGT
>OU015499.1:126371139-126383639 GCA_907164885.2 Dolomedes plantarius | reverse complement strand
TTTGAAGTGTCAGAAGAGGTATTCTATCCCATTCCTCCTGAACAGCTTTCCAGAGTCCTGTAAGGGTTTTGGGACGACGTTTGGATAATGCAGATTTTAAAAGTCCGAAAGCACAAAAATCCATAGATGATACATCGGGAGATTTAGTAGGGATATCAGTGAAGGGTATGACCTTGATACCAGTTTTTTGTTCCCTGATGGAATCTCACAGATTGATGGCACTGGGGTAAGCGATGGTATTTCATTCAGAAAATTGGCTATAAAATATGTTCCTGATAGTATTTGAGTTAATCTTGACATTTTTTTCCCCACTCTCTTTATTTTTAACTTGCCATTATAAGAAAAACCAGCAACAATCATGAATCCCTTAGAAAAACTTTCTTTCGATTCTTTGAACCATGTACTTAAATTTTTTTCTCCCCTTTTATGATAATAAATGTCTCTTTTTTTGTTGCAATCATTTAAATACACCCGGGTCATTCCATGTCAAATCAACACAATTTTTCGCAAAATCCGGAATGACCCTCCCAGATTTTGACGATTTTTCGCACACTTGCAGGTTTCATGGACATATGAAAAAATGTCAATTCTTAGTGGTCTTACTTTATCGGTTCAAAAGTTATTAAACATTAAAATTTCAATTTTTTTGCAAAAAAACACCACATATGTCGCTCTTAAAATGGCTTGTAAAACAGTGACCATTTGAGGTTTCGACCTGACCTTAGGCTCATTTAAAGCTCTATTTTAGGGCTTCACATGATATGCAACATGATAGCATTTATAAAAAAATAATTTTTAAAATCAATTTGAAAATTTTAAAATTTAAATTTCTCAAAAAGCGACAATTTTAAAATTTTGAAAATTTTTAAAAATAAGTTTATATCATCATCTAACAGCACCCAAAATCTTATTTTGGGATCTTCTGGATCCTGAGATATAGGAGGTATAATTATGCATGGATAGAGGAAAAAATGCCAAATCTTCCATATACATAAACAAATAAATATAATTATAATGTATAATTATACAGTCATATATATTATAACTACATTTATAATTATATAAGTATATATATAATTATATACAATATAATATATATATATATATATATATATATATATATATATAACACTTTTCTAGAAAATCCAGTCTATCTCAAAATCATAATTTAATTTATGGAATCATGCATAGAGTTACCAGTTTAGAGACATGGAAGTAGCATATGTACAGCGATCACATCTTCATTTCTGGGAGGGCCCTAAACTGTTGCACAATATCCTCAATCTTTCTCACCTCGTGCCTTGGTAAAAAATTGTATGTTTCGACCAGTTGGTGTGATGGGTTCACCTTGCAGATCACTTTCGAAGAGGGAATCCACAGTACATCAGGTCTTGAAGGGTATGAAAATGAAGGAGATGGTCCTTGGGGATGGAGAAATGTTGCCTTACTTCATTTACATCTTCATTTTTAGCTAAAACCATAGCTTAGGTACCATTTGCCATCATAGACTGCAACCACATAGCCACCCACAGTCACAGAAGCCCAATACTTGCTACAGGAAATAGGGTTGATTTAGATGCAGAAGAAAAGGATTTACAGTTACTTTTGTTGTACACTTTGAGGGTCCAAAGGCATGGAGCTTTGTGTCCCTGGGATAGCTACAGTTTTGCTGTACTGGTGTGCCAATTGTTCTTCTGTTTGAATATACTCTTCATGGTTTACATATGTGAAATCTGTTAGAAATATTCTGATTTGCCCATTCAAAGAGTTTGTATTGGAGTCTGTATTTGCTCTTCATAAGGTAGCTGCAGGCTAGCCCTGGCTTCCAATCTTTTACTGTGCCCCACTCCATCACATGGACCTTTTCCTTGTGCAGTGTGCTGAAATATGCCATTCAGCTTCAACCCCGAAATCTTTGTAGTGAAGGCACAGGTTTAAAAAGTTCTTTTTATTCTTGTATTGGGCTGCTGAACCCATCTGAAAAATAGTATATTTTTTTTTTTGGAAATGTTTCAAACTTTGATTTCAGATACTGGATTAGTTTTGTTTGAAACAGATAGACTGCAGTAGTGTTGTGCTCAAGGCCGTCTGATATTATTACGAAACTGAAATGCTCTTTTTTATCTTCTTTTTTAAAATACACTACAAACGGATGCACTGTTTGCCTGGTTATGTGTCCAGTGGTAAGATTGTGCTTCGTCCTGTAATACAAACGAAATATTCTCAGAAAAATCAACAAAGGACCACCACCTCAGAATCTAAGAGATTTTCCTTAGTCTCACTCATAAAAGAATTTTGCTGTTTTGTTATGAAGTCATGACGAAGCAGAACAGAGTTTCTCACAAAAAATTTCAACAAAGTCATCTACTGATTTTTGGATTGTTTCCAAGTTACAGCGATCAACAGAGATCCACTGGCGAAAAGTAATAGTCTCAATTACATTTTCTTCAAACCCTCTTTCCAGAATCATCCGGATTCCTTCTGTTCCTGGACATGACACACAATTAGAGAAGAAACAGTTAGTTGACGGTGGGTTACAGACCATCATTTGCAAACAAGCCTGGTATGTTTTTATCTGGTTGTCTCTGATTAATTTCATTTTGCTGTTTTCAACCATAAGTTTCAAATTTTGGTGAGTAGTACATACACAAACTGAGTGGTGCTACTCTGACCAGGCAGAATACAGTGTTTGGGCCGTAATTCTGCAAATTTAGAGAACCCAACTTTTATACCTGGAAACTTTTTCCTGGAAGCATTTGTATACTTCCTTTAAATTACTCAGCATCAGTCTCTTGGAAACTTACTTTAGCACTGTGATGTCTTTCACTGAAATACATCAGAGGTCAATCACTAATCAGCTTCCTCCATTCTCAGATTGTTATATATTGTATTTTATAATTTAGGGAAAGATTTTTTAAAATCTGTTGATATTTTTTCACTTTTTAGTAGTGTAAAGGAGATGAAATTAAGAACTAAATAATAAAATTAATACATGATTATAAATGTAATTATTATATTTATATATATTTTTAATCACATATTACTATGCAATTACATATGATTGTATAATTATATATTATAATTATATTCTTTGTATATAACTCTATAATATGGTAGATTTGGGATTTTTCCTCTAACCATACATACTTATACTTCTTATATCTCAGGATCCCATAGAGATCCCAAAATAAGATTTTGAGTGCTGTTAGATGATGATATAAACTTATTTGAGAATTTTTCAAAATTTTAAAATTGTCGCTTTTGAGAAATTTAAATTTTAAATTTCAAATTGATTTAAAAAAATTATTTTTTTTATAAATGCTATCATGTTGCATATCACGTGAAAGCCCTGGAAACTATTTTTAAATGAGCCTAAGTTCAGGTCTGCACCTCAAATGGTTACTGTTTTACAGCCATTTTAAGACTGTCATATGTGTGTTTTTTTGCAAAAAATTGAAATTTTAATATTTAATAACTTTTGAACCGATAAAGTAAGACCACTAAGAATTGACATTTTCATATGTCTATGAAACCTGCAGTGTGCCAAAAATCATCAAATTCTGAGGGGGTCATTCCGGATCACTGTGTTGAGTTGACTCACCCATGATATCATTTATTGTGACAATTGTTTTCCATGTTTCTTTGGATAAGTGTTTCTCATATAGAATTCTGCAGCGTGTCCTGCGTTCAGCGATATGATTTGGAAGAAGACGATGCACATGCGTATTTTCGCTTTAAGATTTAAATGAAGCGTTTATCATTTGTTTACAGTGGAGACACCGAACATTTTCAATGATTTGGCAAACTGTTCTTTGGATTAGGGGGGATTTCCTTTTAACATTAAACCAACGTACCTTCCAATAGTCGAAGAGTCCGTTTTTTTCCTTGGATACGTATTTAAAATTTTTGTCCCACTTGAGGCTCCTATTTGACGTTTTTTTCCTTTCTTGTTGACGATATTACCTATCGACGCTTTATATATCACAAAACCATGACTCTCACATCGTTTTTGGATAACGAAGTATGCATATTTCTCTTCGGAAAGAGCATAAATGTAGCCTTCGAACCACTGCTTTGTTAAAAACGCCATTTTGAATAAAAACAAAACTTTCAAGCAGCAGACGATAATTTGACTTTTAAAAACATAGTACAATTGCAATTATTTTTTTTGCAGCAAACGATTTTTAATTACCGCTTACCAAAATCTTCTAAAAAATGTGCGAAAAGCCTCTGTACACACACATATATATATATATATATATATATATATAATATATATATATATATATATTATATATTATATATATATATATATATATATATAATATGTATATAGATATATAATATATATAATATATATATAATATATATATATGTATATTAGATATATCGATATATATATATATATATATATATATATATATATATATATAATATATTATATATATATATATGTATATATATATATATCTGTGGCTTGGGACAAGAAGTGCCAAGACAGTTTTCTCCAAGATGACTTGTTTGCTTATGTCTCTTTAAGAAATAAGTACCCAATTGTCCGATGCTTTAAAAGTTTTCTAAACCACGTTCAGACTTCGGTACCTCTTACTTAAAATATTTTTTTTAAAGAGACATAAGCAAACAAAGACATCCTGGGAAAACTGACTTAGGCACTTTTTGTACCAAGTCACAAAATATATATCTATAAATATATATATATATATATATCTATATATATATATCTATATATATATATATATAAACTAAAAGTAGAATTATATAACTTTGATCTTTAAAAATGACTGTATTACATTGTTTTAGTGTAAATTTAACGTCTTGGATCGTTTATACGATCTTTTGGTATATTTTTATGTATTCGATTCTTTTAGTACCTCTAGTACTCATTTGATGCATTTTCATGTTGCTTATATTGAAAGAAGTGAACCAGTGCAGGTAATGACGACAGGATGGAAGGCTGCTTCAATGCCTATACTATGAAAATGAAATATGCTTTTAGTGTCCGCCATGGGCATTTATTTAGGAATCTCTCCCTCTTCCCTTATATATTATATATATTTTATATATATATATATATAGATTATAATGATATATATTTATTATATATATATATATATATATATATATATATAATATGTATAATATATGTATTATATATATATATATATATATATATATATATATATATATATATATGTATATATCTATATATATATATATATATATATATATATATATAATATATATATATATAATTATCTATATATATCTATATAATATATATATATATATATATATATATATATATATATATATATATATATATATATATTATATATATATAAGAAATAGATGAAAGAGTATACAGTATTAGAACTAAAGCTACTTGCAGCCAGGAACCGATAACATGAAAAGATAAGTATGAAGAGGTTTAGACAGCAATCTTCGTCAGTGGTGTCAATACTGTCTAAAAACCAATGGATGTTTCCGATGAGTTGATCTATACAATAACAACACACTCAGGACACCGTACAATCCATTGAAAAAACAGAAGAATTGAATAAATATTGAATAACGAGTTACTTAACCAAAGAGCACCAAGCCTGGCGCTAGACAGAGTGGAAGTTAAGAACATGTAACCGCAAGATGACTGACGTCACAAAATTGCACCATGGAGATTATGGTTACTCAGTTACTCACTTAGTATGGTTACTGTTTGTAGTACTATTAAGCCATTATTAATTTAGTTTTTTTTATTTTTAGTTAGAGTTATTTTATTCTATTTTATTTTTGTTATGATTTTTATTTATTTTTTTTTTAGTAGTTATTTTTTCTAATTTTTCTTATTATATGTTTAATTATAAATGCAACAGAAAAAAATATTCATTAAAACTAAACAACCAATTATGCGTTTTGGATAGACTTTCGGGGTAAGTATAATTTTTTGTTAGGATATTTATTTCACACAGGATATTATTTACTTGTATTTATATTTTTGTAAGATCATTTATGCATTTAAGTTTGATAGAATATTGCTCGGTTTTTTTTCTTTTTTGGACTAGGATAATATTTTAAGCTGGGATATTAAGAATTTTTTTCAGTGTTTTAGTGTTGTATTTTTTGGAGGATATTTATTTCAATTTGAAAGATATAGTTAGGATGCAGATATTCGAATAAGCAAATAATTTTCAAATAATTTTAAAGAAAAACATGTTTAGAGGTTAAAAAAAAAGAGCAGTTTTACCTTTGTATTACAGTTACATTGTATTTCAGAAGAAAAACATGTTTAGAGGTAAAAATAAGAGCAGTTTTACCCTTTCTATACAGATTACGTTGTATTTTGGAAGAAGAACATGTTTAGAGGTAAAAAAGAGCAGTTTTGTATTACATCTTAGGTTGTATTTCGACCAAAAAATCATGTTTGGAGATTAAAAAAGAAACAGCTTTGCCCTTCGTTTTTCAGAATAAGTTGTATTTCAACGTTAAAAAAGATTAGTGGTAAAAGTTTTGTTCTTTTTTACAGCATACGTTGTATTTGGACGGGAAACATTTAGAGGTAAAAATAAAATGTTTTGCAATTTGTTTTTCCTGTATAAGTTGTATATCGACAGAAAAACGGATTTAGAGGTAAAACAGAGCAGCGCACAGCGGAGTATTGACGCAAAAACCTGGCCAAAAGTGTAAAAAGTAAAATTGCTCGATAATTGTAAACAGTGCTTTATTATTTCTAAAAAAACTGCTGAGTGAATCACATCATTTCCAGCAGCATAAGTAAGACTGAGCAGTTTCTAGCTTCAGTTGAAGACCAGATTCTTGCGAGTGGACGTGTCATTGATTGCGTTTCAGCATTGTTGTTAGTTTAAATCATATTTTTTGTGGCGTTAAGAATTAATGTTTTGAAATTGAAATCAGGTTTGACGTGTTAAAATAGGGTAACAGCTTTGTTTTAAAATATATAATAATTTTAGTTAGTTTTATCATTAACATATTAAAAAATAACTTGAAAAATGTTTTTTTAAAACAATTTAGCTGTAATTTAAGTTTTCTTAAGCTTTATGAAAGGTGTTGTCGGACCTCAATTTAAATTACAATAGTCATGGTTATAGTATTGAGAGTCTATTTCAAAGAAAAAAATGTTCCGCAAACAGCTGCCATTTTATATAGAATTTTTTTTTATACAGAACCCCTTTTTTATTTTCATGATAATTTCTTGACGGGTATGATTTGAAATGACTTACAACTATAGATGGAATGCTGTATAAATCTTGTTAACATATAAAACTTATTTCTTCTTAAGCCTTGAGACAAAAAAAATAAAGTTTTAAGAAATAAAGGGATGAAGACGATGAATTTGAAGAAGATGACGAAGGTCAGACTTCCGGAGAAACAGATTGAAAAAGTTAAGCTTCGGAAGTCACTAGAGAACTAAGACTTATACACTGCTGGCCACCCAAATTGCAACACCAAGAAAGACAAGAGACAACAAAATTTATTTTGTAGATAACATTTTGACCAAGTATCAAATGATTAAATTTATAGACTTCTGTGAAGTGTGGTTCCTTCCAAAATCAGTAGCCAGATTAGCCGCCATTGTTGGAGATCACCGCTGCCACACGCCTCGGCATTGATTCAAAGAGACTTTGGATGAGTTCTTGGGTACAGCAGACCAAGCAGCTTCCACACGTTGCCAAAGTTGATCTGCTGTGGCAGCTGGGGAGGGAATATGGGTCAATCGTAGAGCAACCATGGACCACATGTTTTTCTATCGGCGAAAGATCCGGAGAGCGAGGCGGCAGGGAAGCAATTCAATCTGGCGATTGACGAAGAACGTGGACAATGCGTGCCACGCGTGGTCGCGCATTATCCGTTGAAATATGGCTGGGCAAGCCTGAAGGTAAGGAAGGACAACTGGCTCCAACACCTCGGAGAGGTAGCGCTGGCTGTTTAAAGTACCGGCAATGCGTACTAGAGGGTGTGTGAGAGTGATATCCAATACCGCCCCATACCTAATACCCGGTGCAGGACCAGTGTAGCGGTGCATAACGCAGCTGTTCAGCATCCTCTCTTCACGGTGTTTCCAGACTCGAATGCGACCATCGTGGTGTTGCAGACAGAAGCGTGACTCGTCAGTAAAGACAATTTCATTCCATTCTGCCGTCCACATCCTTCTGTCATCTCTCCATTGGCGGCGGAGACGTCTGGTTCTGCGTCAAGGGTAGAAAGCAATGGACGTCTTGCGGACAGACCACTCTGCTGTAAACGGCGTCGAATGGTACGCAGACACTGGATGATGCGTTACAGACTGCATGTGCTGTGCTATGGTTCGTGATTGACTGAGCGATCCGTCACTGCCATGCGCACAATTTGCCTGTCATCACGTGAAGTGTGTGCGCTGAGGTGGATGCGATCGAACACGCCGGTCCGTCGTACCCATCCTGCATCCAACGATAACATATCCGCATTACAGTTGTTTGGTTTCGTCCAACACGACTACCGATTTCCCTGAAAGATAATCCACAATCTCGGTAGGCCACTATCCTTCCTCTCTCGAACTCGGATACTTGATCAAAAGATGATCGCTGTTTTCGACGAGGATAATTGATCGTTTTTTTGAAAACCACAAGAAAAACACAATTGCCGAACTTGAAATCGTCGAAATCTCCAAGCCTTAAATAGCGCTTTTAAGTGGCGCCACAGGCGCGCGTGATGTGCGTCTGCGCTGAAATTCTAATCATTGCATATCTCACCTCCGCTAATGCATGTTGGAAATTTCATGTTATTTGCATGTTTCCTTCAGGGTGTTGCATTACAGTGGCCAGCAGTGTAGTTACTAAACTTTGGTAACTATTAAAGGTATATATATATATATATATATATATAGATATATATATATATATATATATATATATATATATATATATATGATAAAGATTGATTTATAAAGCTAATTTTATTTAAAAAAATTTAATTTTAAAATTTTAAAATTTAAGAAATTTAAATTTTTAAATTAAAAAAGAAATTAATTTTTTTACAAAAAAGGGAGAATTTACTATTACAAAGTAAGTTAACAGGCAAAAGCAATAGTTTTAACTTTAAAACACATGAAAAATATTTATGGCCACTGTTTTGCTAAAAATACTCCACTGTGCGGGCGCGGTGTGTTATCTAAACATCTAAAGGATGGCTGGGTGTCATTTTATCATTTGGTAAAAGGGTTTATCTTACCCTCGGAACTGCGGGTTAAAGCTTTCAAACTACTAACTGAATAATTTTGAAAATCTGTTATCGTGGCGTTATAAAAGTTGTTAGATGGAGGATTCCGATCCGTGTTAGTTGCGGAACGGTCAGCAAAGGTGCAGTCTCGAATTTGATTGAAGTGCTAGCCAACTGAACTTTAATTCAAGGGTAAAGGGGAAAATAAAAGTGGTACAGAATTGAAAATAGAAAGTTTTTTTTTTTTGCATAAAAGTGTCAAATAATCTAAAACAGACACATTAAGCCGGTACATTTCTTCAAAGATTTTACTTTAAAAGACATGAATAAGTAGGTGTCACATTTTAACGTAGGATTACGTTCCTCCATAACGGTCCTGCGGAAAGGAAAATTTCAGACTCTAAACTATCCGTCCATCCGTCCTGGCGAGTTTTGATTTTGGCAGCGCGCCAAACCAGCTATCGCTTGGACAAGTTAAACAGAAAAGTACCAAGATGCGTCAAAATTTTGACATACATAATGTTATTTATACATACGTACATATATATAGATACATATACATACAAAGAGGTAAGCAACGATAAGTAATCCTGCGTTAATAACCTGCTGTAGTTTCGTTAGAAGAGACTACCTGAAATTTTTATATGTCATTATTATATTAAATGATATAATTATATTTAATGATAAAAAACGATATTCATATAATATTATAAAATTTAAATTTTCAGGGGAAAATCTGGTCTAGTGTGTTTTAAACGCCCCTAAATTCCTTTGGTGGACGCAATTTCAAAAATTAATTCTGTTGCAAGGCGCATAAAAGTTCGGGCTATCAGAAAGTACCATTTTTATTGGATGATCAGCATTTATGTAGCTGTCAATAGTAGGCACATTTTATCCATAAGTTAACATTGAGGTGAGTTGATCCAGTAGGGTTAGTGCACAGCACCCTTAATGACAATAATGTTCCCAGATTGCCGTAGATATGTGTCGAAAACCTAGGCCAAACATGGAGCACAACAAAGACTCTCCCGCCACGCTGGTTATCGGTGACGTCACACCTCGACATAGCCTACTTGGTAGACGAGGGAGGAATCACTGCGGGAAAAGGTAATGAAAATGATGACAGGAAAACTCTACTTATTTTTGCGTTAATCACCGGGACGGAAAACGACACCGCGGAAAAATAAATTAGAAAACTTCCACGCTGCCCCCCCCCCTTCCACCCCCAGGACTGTCCCAGTTCCGGCGGGCGGATGTGGCAGTTTTTCCAAACACTCGACAAAGAGCAGTTTTCCCCACTTTTTACACGCTCCTCTTTACAAGCAGGGGTTTCGAAAGTTACGGCGAAGCGACGGCTGCGTAACGGCCGAAAGTAACTGCAAACTGCGGTCAGTTTTCTCTCCTCCGCAGAAAGTTCCCCTACACCTGGCAGACGATAATGGGCAGCGTCTTGGGCAGGTAAAACGCCGCCCGTCGATTGGGGAAAGGGAAAAGTGCCGATCATAAATAATACCATGAAGCTACAGAAGGAGGGGAAGCTTCAATGGGGAATTCTTCGAAAAATGGACCATTATGGTCGCTCACGGCAGATGGCGCGACATGTCAGAAAAGTGCGGATACTTCATTGCGTTGTATGGCCGTGCGGTTTTAATTCATTTAAAATACTTTTAAACAAACACACACACACACACACACACATATATATATATATATATATATATAATATATATATACATCATGGACAAAAAAATTAGCGCACCAAGAAGGAGTCGTCAAAATGAAACGAAATTTTACATACCTAATGACTACTTTGATATAAGTAAATGATAAGAAAATCAAAGAAAAAGGATAATTATTTCAGAGAAAAAGGCAAAAGAATGGAGGAGTTAATACTCGTTGGACCCCTCTAGCGCGAATGCACGATGCGATACGATCGGGCATTGAGTCATACAAGTTCTGTATGATGTCTTGAGACATTTCGTTCCATATTTGCTGTAACCTTGCCTCTAGTTCGTCAAACTCGTGGGATGCCCAACTCGTCGTCCCAAATGACCCCAGATATGCTCGATTGGAGCAAATCTGGGGATCGGGCAGGCAAGGAAGGGTAGTAACAGTGAGGAGACAGTCTTGTGACACCCTTGCCGTATGAGGCCGAGCATTGTCTTGTTGAAAAATGGTCCAGGGAGCTGTTGCATGAGTGGCAACACATGTGGTTGCAGGATTTCATGAACATACGCTGGGCTGTCATGGTGCCACGGAACAATACTAGGGGTGACCGTGTATTGTAGGCAATGGCACCCATACCATCACACCAGCTGGGAGCGATGTGTCGCTGTACAGCAAAGAGAGGATTGAAGCGTTCACCACGGGTTCTCCACACACGAACACGATTGTCATCACTGCCGAGATTGAATCTGGATTCGTCGCTAAAGACGACTGGTTACATTCCGCTGCAGTCCAGTTTCCTCGTACGCGGCAAAAACTCCAAACGGAGGCGTCGATGGGTGGGCGTCAAGGGCAACACGTAATGGGCGCGCGATACCAAACTGTCCTTCAGCCAGGCGCCTTCGTATGGTGTTTCGAGAAGACACAGAGGCCCCTAGTGAAGGTGCTACCTGTGCCTGGATGGCGGCCGATGAAGCAGTTGGCTGTACGAGTGCATTTCTTACGATGTGGCGGTCTTCTCGACGATGGTCTGTCGAGGGCGTCCTGAGCCTGGTCTTCGTGTACATGACATCTCTCGGGTCCACTGGTCCCAACACCTCTCACAAACACAATCAGAGCGGCCTAATTGATGAGCTACTCGCCTAGCTGACCACCCAGCTTCATCATCCCGACGATTCCCCCTCTCAAACTGCGACAACTTATATTGTTTCGAACAACGGCCGTAATGGCATGTCTATCCAGCTCTTCTTTGTAATGTTCAGCAAACTCAAACAAGCTGTGGTTACCTGTTTATACTCCACAGAGTACGATGTTCAACGCCCTCTAACCGGCTATACGTAACGCACAATCACGCTGCATTTCTAATCATTTGCATATCTCCCCGACATGTACCTTCATGCAAGTTTCGTTACGATCCCGCAATTATTTCTTGGTGCGCTAATTTTTTTTGTTCATGAGTGTATATATATATGTGGTGTGTGTGTATATTATACATATATATATTATATAGATTATATATATATATATATAATATATATATATATATATATATAATATATATAGATATATAATATATATATAATAGATATATATATGTATATATA
>OU015499.1:126368099-126370639 GCA_907164885.2 Dolomedes plantarius | reverse complement strand
TTAAAACTTTTAAGAATGTGAAGATACAACGAATGTTGAAGAAGCAAAGAATGTTGAAGAAGAAGATGAGGAAGATTACCTATCGCGATGTGGATAGAAAAGTACAAAATTTCATCATTCTCAGATTGTGGCGTGTAATTGTTCGAAACATGTGATGATGAAGTCATTACATGTGAAAATCCAACTGAAGAAGATATTGTGGAAGAAATTAAAATGAATCATTCTGAAATCGAAGATTCTGCCTCTTATGCTGATGAAGAGGAGCAGCACATAAAGGACGAAATCTCCACATCTCAGATGCTACAGCAGCGATGAGTACAATTGATAAGTTTTTGTCTACACAAACAGTGGAAGAAAGAGTGTTGGAGTCATTTGATGTATTGGACAGAGAAATTCATAAAATGTTTTTGAAATCGGCATCACGTCAGCAGAAGATTACCGATTATTTCTGTATCAAAACAGTGAGCAACAATTAATCAATTTATTTCCATTTGTCTTCATTTTTAGTTAATTTAATTAGTATTGTGTCAGTTTAATGTAATCGATTTTAGTCAATTTAATTCATTAATGATCATTTTAAAAAGATTTTATCATTCTTTCAATACACCATTATTGAATATACATAGCAACTAAGGAGTTATACATTTTGTGAACTCTAACATTTTTCTTAATGGTTCGGATATAGCGAACCACTGGATATAGCGAACAAAACATTTGGTCCCTTGAGGTTCGTTATAACGGGGTTCGACTGTATTTATAAGCAAGAATCAATAAAAAAATCAATTTTCTATAATGAAGTTTATTTTATATTCAAATTTTTAGGCTTTTTTTTTACACGATTTACATACTTTTTAAAAAGACTACTCCTTTGTCAATTTTCAATTTTTTTTTATAATTTAAATTTTTATAATAATGTCATAGTATATGCTACAAACCTAAGGAGAGCTTTTTTTAAATATGTTTCTCAATTTTTGTGAAAATTTTTTTACTCATTATACGGCAGGGGCGTCAAACTCAAAGGCTAACTTGGGCCAAACAAACAAGGTTTAACTATAGGTGGGCCGAAAAAAAAAAAATCAATATTAATAGAAACGTAGGTTTATTTACTTAATTGCAGTTTATTCAACATAAATATACGCATTTTGTTTAATAATAGCAATAAAAGAGTATAATTTTTAAAAAATTTAGCGAATTCTTCCTATCTTATAATTCTGCGTCGGTTATTTTATTATATATTATTGTGTGCCAATATATTGGCCGGACCGCAAAAATGTTCGCCGCGGGCCGCAAGTTTGACACCCCTGTTATACGGTAATTTTTAACAAAAATTTCTGATTTTCATGTTTAAAAATTTGTAAAAAAAAAAATAAAGCATTTATACAGAAAAACTCTCCCTACGTTTCTTAAACATTCGATCAAGATTAAAAAAATATAAAAAGTATAACTGTAAGTGCATATTTCTCAAAGCCTTAGTACTTCGAATTCAGACAAAATTGCAAAAACATGATTTTGAGAAAAAAGCATTTAAAGTATAAAACACAACAGAAATTAAAGAAAAATAATTTACTTTTGTAACAAACATTTTTTTTAGTAGTTTGTGATGTTTGAAGGTTCTTATGATAGCAAGAACGTATTAAGTTAAACACAGAAAAAAAAATTATAGGCAGTTCCATATTTGAAGAAAATTGGACGATTTGCTAGATTTCATAAAAAAAAGCTTCATAATTTTATTTTAAACAACTAAAAAAATATATTTTTCTATTTCTTTTATCTTAAAACACACCAGCACCATAAATAACACCTTCTTTTCCCTCCATAGCCATTATTTTTCGTAAACATAAAACTAATACCAAAATACTCAAAGAACAAATGATCATCAAAACACTAGCTAAACCAAAACATTGAAATGCAATGGTTTATAAACAGTCACGCTTAAAAGTAATTTACTCAAGTTATCAGTGTCATCTTCTTTGATTAGCTTTGTAAAAACTGGAATATTATTAAATGTGTCAAAGGTTAGTTATTGCATGAAACTAAATGTAAGCACAACACGTGGTCCTTTAAAAATGGGAGATCGGACATTTAAACCCTTGCGAGCAGTTATAAAATGCTTAATTAGTACAGTGATTTCCGCTTATAAGAATCACGTTTGTTATTACTGTTTTTGATTCTTATAAGCGGTTGATTCTTATAGCCGAAATTTAGGTTTTTGGACAGGCACACACACACCTACATATACATATATTAGATAATTTACCATAAAATACTCTTTAATTTACGTTAATTATCTTTTATTAAAATTATTTTTTATAATTTTAAAAATACAACTTAATTTTTAGGCCTATAACTAGATACACATGATTATAGTAAGAGAAGAAAAAAAAATCCAATATTTGTTACGACATACCTGCTTAACAGTTTTAACATTTCAACTACAGGAAGGGAGCAAGAAAAAGTTTTCTATGGTAGTTTGATGTAATGAAGTTTTCAGGAGGCTGTTTATACCTCTTTCAATACTAATAGTCTCTGACGAAGATTCA
>OU015499.1:126300599-126363099 GCA_907164885.2 Dolomedes plantarius | reverse complement strand
ACGTTTCAGACGCTGTCCGCATTATTTTTTTTTTCGGGTTTAGTCATATATATCACTCATTTCCAGTAGCAAAGAATAAAAATGAGAAGAATTTAAATTGCGAGATGGCATTAATCAGGCACTCGAATTTTTTCGCTGTTTCCTATCACTCGATCACAATCTTAAAATTGCTGTTGTTGTTGTTGCTAATGCCCCTTGGTCGGAAGTGTTCCAGTCCAGCTCCATAGGATTGCGGCTGCTGGAACACTGGAGACGGAACTGATGTCATTAAAACGGACTAGTTGATACCCGTACAAACATGACGGCTAGATAGTAAATAAATGTACTAATACACAAATTATACTCAATACATCGTTGCCAAATGTTGAAAATCATAATAATGCGCAGAAACAAATTAATGTGTTTAAGCGGCCTCGTGCTTAGTGAGTAGCTAAAGCCAGGTTTAAAAATGTCACTGAGCATGCGCAGAAGGCAATTTTTTAAAAATTGTAAATTATCGCTCATTAAACAGCCCGAAATAAACAATTTCCACCAGGTTTAATCTTTTATTTCACAAACATAATTATCATTAAAAAAAATGGCAAAGAGATCTAGAGAGACTCCTCGCAGGGCCCGACTTTGACCCAATGGGGCCCTGGGCAAAGCAGACTTTGGGGGCCCCCTCCAAGGACAGATCCAGAGGGAGGCCATGTCCCCCCCCCTCCAGGAGTAGATTTACACATGAACATGTGGGACACTCACCAAGGCCCCCCCCCATAAATTCGGACATTCAAAATATGTCCGAATTTATAGGGGAATTCAAAAAATTTCGACTAACAAGTCAAACATTTGATAAATGATAATAACAATAATAACGTGTTAATTAATTTACTGTTAATGTCAAAAAATAAATTCAGGAAATTTTCTTTTGAAATGAATATAGTGGGTGCACTGTGCCCCACCCAGGATACTTTTCTGTATCCGCCACTGCCCCCCTTTACTGAATTAACCTAAAACCAAATTTTCAAAAATATGTACAGCTTAACACTAAATTAGGGGCCCCCATACATTTGGGGCCCTGGGCAAGTGCCCCACTTGCCCATGCGGAAATCTGGGCCTGACTCCTCGAAATAAACGTGTTTAACATTAAAACATGTCACTGAGCATGAGCAGAAATCAATTTTTAATTGCAAATAAGCGCTAATTAATAGAAATTGCGGTTACAAAAACCAAATTTGACAAAGCTGTGGATTGCACTCTTTCGTTTAAGACCAAAATGAAGTAAACTGGTGTAGTAGTTTTCTCTCACGGAATGCCCAAAAAGTAGGCTTAGCAACTTAAATATATAGATTGGATTTTTTATTCAGAAGACGCAAATTTTTTTTCAATGTGTCGAGATATAAATAGGAATTGAATGAACAATTGCTAGTTTTGTGTGTACAATTTTATATACACTGCTGGCCACCCAAATTGCAACACCAAGAAAGACAAGAGATATCACAACAAAATTTATTTTGTACATAACATGTTGACCAAGTATCAAATGATTAAATTTATAGACTTCTGTGAAGTGTGGTTCCTGCCAAAATCAGTAGCCAGAGTAGCCGCCATTGTTGGAGATCATCGCTGCCACACGCCTCGGCATTGATTCAAAGAGACTTTGGATGAGTTCTTCGGGTACAGCAGACCAAGCAGCTTCACACGTTGCCAAAGTTGATCTGCTGTGGCAGCTGGGGATGGAATCTGGGTCAATCGTAGAGCAACCATGGACCACATGTTTCTATCGGCGAAAGATCCGGAGAGCGAGGCGGCCAGGGAAGCAATTCAATCTGGCGATTGACGAAGAACCGTTGGACAATGCGTGCCACGTGTGGTCGCGCATTATCCTGTTGAAATATGGCTGTGGGCAAGCCCTGAAGGTAAGGAAGGACAACTGGCTCCAACACCTTGGAGATGTAGCGCTGGCTGTTTAAAGTACCGGCAATGCGTACTAGAGGTGTGCGAGAGTGATATCCAATACCGCCCCATACCATAATACCCGGTGCAGGACCAGTGTGGCGGTGCATAACGCAGCTGTTCAGCATCCTCTCTTCACGGTGTCTCCAGACTCGAATGCGACCATCGTGGTGTTGCAGACAGAAGCATGACTCGTCAGTAAAGACAATTTCATTCCATTCTGCCGTCCACATCCTTCTGTCATCGCACCATTGGTGGCAGAGACGTCTGTGGTTCTGCGTCAAGGATAGACAAAGCAATGGACGTCTTGCCGACAAACCACTCTGCTGTAAACGGCGTCGAATGGTACGCGCAGACACTGGATGATGCGTTACCGACTGCATGTGCTGTGCTATGGTTCGTGATGTGACTGAGCGATCCGTCACTGCCATGCGCACAATTTGCCTGTCATCACGTGAAGTGGTGCGCTGAGGTGGATGCTATCGAACACGCCAGTCCGTCGTACCCTCCTGCATCCAACGATCACATATCCGCATTACAGTTGTTTGGTTTCGTCCAACACGACTACCGATTTCCCTGAAAGATAATCCATAATCTCGGTAGGCCACTATCCTTCCTCTGTCGAACTCGGATACTTGATCAAAAGATGATCGCTGTTTTCGACGAGGCATAATTGATCGTTTTTTTGAAAAAACCACAAGAAAAACACAATTGCCGAACTTGAAATCGTCTAAATCGCCAAGCCTTAAATAGCGCTTTGAAGTGGCCCCACAGGCGCGCGTGATGTGCGTCTGCGCTGAAATTCTAATCATTTGCATATCTCACCTCCGCTAATGCATGTTGTAAATTTCATGTTATTTGCATGTTTCCTTCAGGGTGTTGCATTTACAGTGGCCAGCAGTGTATAAAAAATCCTTGGGCAATTTGAGAGTAAGATGCCGGGTGAATTTTATTAAACTTATACAAGAGATATATAAACAAAAAAGGAAACATTCCATAACTTTCAATATAAAATTAAACCAACCCAATGTAAAGCGGCATTAGAATAGATTTTGATGCAGTATTATATATATATATATATATATATATATATATATATTATATATACAGGGTGGTCATAAAAAAACTTTGCCGATATATGGACCTCTAGTGGCTGTTCCGTTCAACCGATCGAGAAGAGATTTCAAATATAGGTATTCAGATGTACGAGATCGGGATTCTGTGAACGGCAACAAAGTGGCACTCACGGTTACGGTTATAGGTACAGAAACTGGAAATTTCCGAATGGCAACGCCCACTTTTTCACGCCGCAAAATGTTCAGCGCATGCGAAAACCCTAAAGAGCGTTGGAACGGTACGTGTATCACAAAAAACTGACATGTTATGCATGCACAAAAAACAGCTTTGCGAACTGCCAACAAAAACACTATCGGGGCGCAAGGAGGAAATTTGCATACGACAGAGGCAAGACACCAATCACTGATGACAATACAGATGGGACAAAAGAAAACTTTTATTTGGATTACACATTTTCCACATGGATGCCATCACAGGCCGTTCGCAGAGCTGTTTTGCAACAACCCCCTTCAACTGAAGGATTCTTTCTAACATGTAAAAAGTGGAATTCCACCTTGTCGATACGTTCTGAATCAGCATAAGTTGTTTTTTTCTTTTCTAAGTTCATCACTTCCTACCACGGTATGTTTGAACCATTTCAAAATGGTTTTCACTCTTATCTATAATTGAAACAGCGTCTGGAAGGGATTCATATGATTTTTGTGCCATTAAGATAAAAAAGTGGGCAAAACAGTAGCTGTGCTTTTCTTTCCCAAATGCTTTTTTCACCGCACTTACAATGTTACTAAAAATCAAGAGTAATCTTTCAACCAATACTTCAAATTAACGTCGTAGTAGGTTGATCGGGGCACTGAAAGTATAAATGACTGCTGTCATCTCGTTCGTCTTCATGGGAATAATCGATGACCCCCACCCTCAAGACAAGGCTGAAGGAATTTTGAAAGCCAAACGTGCGGTTACATGTCGGGGGTGGAATTTTGGCACATCGTATCCGCAATAATTTCACTCTTTTCTACCATGAGTATTTATGACAGCCTCTGAGCAGAGGAGACCAGATGATTCCGGCGAAGTGAAGTAATCACATGTGAATCCAAACTCTCACATTCTCCACCACCTAAATTTTTAGTCTATGGAAAAAAAATTAATTTTCTTCATATCTTCCAAGACTCAGTACAGAGTCCATTACTCAATAAACGAGAATCGGTGTAATTTATAAAATTTAAACATTTTTCAAGAGTTCAAATTCAAAATTACGTACGTAGGCAGGCTGAAAAGTAATGCACACATGCTTGTAGAGCGCGAACGAAATGAACTTCAAAACAGCGCCAAGTGGCATTTGGAAGTTCCATCCCTCCTCAATACGCATGCGCAGGTTTGAAATCGTTGTGTTCATCCTGTGTATTTTGAAAAGCGGTAGTATGGAGACGTGTTCTAGTGCTATCTCAACGGCGAGTTATACAGCGCGCTGTTATCGAATGTTTAACAGCTGAAAAAGTGATTCCTACTGAGATTCATCGTCATTTAAAGGCTGTTTAAGGTGACGATGCTGTTGATAGGGGTACTGTAAATCGATGGGTAGTAAAATTTCGTGGTTTCGAGCCTGGAAAAGCCATAATTGTTGATGAAACACGCAACGGACGTCCGATCACTGCCACAGACGATGAACATCGCAAACTCGTCGACGATTTGATTCAAAATGACCGGCGAATCACTCAAAAGCGTATCGCAAACCACAATGGAGTATCCAAGGAATGTGTCTGCTTCATTATAGAACGACTGGGATACCGTAAAATCTGTGCTCGATGTGTTCCACGCCGTCTCACAGGCGAGAACAGCGTCGGACTGGAGAACCTCTGCGAAACCTGAAGTTTGAACCGATTCCACACCCTCCTTATTCCCCCGATCTTGCGCCTTTCAATTTTTATTTTTTTTCCTCTACTCAAGAGAGACCTAAAGGGTAATCATTATACCTCGGACGATGTGGTGAAGGCAGCTGTCAAGTCGTGGATTCGAGAAAAGTCGGAAGAATTTTTCAGTGACGGAATGAGAAAACTTGTTACACGTTGGGAGAAATGCGTTAGCCTTAACGGTGACTATGTTGAAAAATAAATATATGATTTTGAAGCTTAAGAATTGTACTTTAAGGTTCTTTTTGCCCGATCTCGCTATTTCTTTTTGTTCGCGCTCTACAAGCATGTGTGCATTACTTTTCAGCCTACCCTCGTATTTCATGAATGAAAATTTGAGACGATATCCTGACTTTGGTACCAGAGTCTGTGGGTTCGAGTCCCACTGTTGGCATGGATGATTGTAGCCGCTAGGAATCGGTATTAAGCTGTAGCCACAGCCTTTGTGTAGAAGAAAAAAGACAGTAGCGCTCAAACCAAACCATTGAGACGATATCTAATATAAAAGTAATATTAGATGTGCTCCACGCACCAAATATTACTTTGACAGCACATTACAAAGTACCCTTCAAATAAATTAATAAAACATAAATTAACAAGCTGAAAACCCGAACTTCGCTACGGAGTACATACAACTTAAATACAACAGTCAATGTATGCAATTAATGGCAAATAAATAAATAAATATATATATATATATATATATATATATATATAATAAATACGACGATCAATGTATACAATTGATGCAAAAATATATATATATATTTATAAAAAAATCGTAAGGGATATTTTTATAGACAAAATAATGTAGAAGAAAATATTCAAATTAAATATCATAGGACATGCTAAAGTATATAGTACAGTTTGATTAACATATCTTTTATTGTATTTAAATATTGTTTTGGATAATGTCCAATCGTCTGTCACATTAGCGAGAAAAAAAATATTTTTTTCGTCTATTTAGTTATGCACGTGACGATAAATTTACTTAAAGTACCAGAAAAAGAAATCACGTGATCAGCATTTAATAAATTAAATTTTAAAAATTAATCTTTAAAAATTCACAAAAAATCAGAAAATGAAGGTAAAAATTAGCAAAAGGTTTCATTTTAAAGGAATTTTTATGATCTTTCTCGTGATATAAATTTTATAAAACTCAAATTATTATTTTAAATGTAAACTTAAAAAAAGATACTAAAAGAGCTTAAAAATTTAATTTTAAAAAATCTAAGAAGAATTTTTCAAAAATCTTTCTTAGTGCATCCCTACACTATAAGATGAATCGCTAATTTCACACCCTTTAGGTCCAGCGGTTTGGTCTGTACGTTGTATGTCAGTCAGTTACGGAACTGTTTTATATGTATACATTTAAACTAATTAAAAAAGAGGCAAAGGCGAAAATTAACTCAGTCTCGTTATAAAACCACAAAATATTTATTTATATATCATTACACATATTTATTTCTTATAATGCTGAAATATATGAGCTGACCTGGACTCAAGAGCCCACACAGAAATTTTTTTACTGATCACCAGCCGCTGTAGCAGCAATCTATCGACTTTTGGAACCGCAGGACCGGCCCACTTCTCAAACTATAGTGCCCCATAGGACAAAGTCCTTCGTCCTGTGTCAATAACCTTAAATCTACTCGCTCTACGCCGGCGACTCGAATCCGCAGTTGCTATCCCCACCACCTTTTGCCAACATCTAATATGTAATGCGTAATATCTATGATGCTGCCATCTATATCCAGAAATTTGAACGATTTGTATAATGTAATATATACGTATATAAATATATTATATATATAAATATACATATATATACATATATGTATATACACTCATGGTCAAAAAAATTAGCGCACCAAGAAATAATTGCGGGATCGTAACGAAACTTGCAATGAAGGTACATGTCGGGGAGATATGCAAATGATTAGAAATGCAGCGTGATTGCGCATTATGTATAGCCGGTAGAGGGCATTGAACATCGTACTCTGTGGAGTATAAAACAGGTAACCAAAGCTTGTTTGAGTGTGCTAAATCATTTACAAAGGAAGAGCTGAGATAGACATGCCATTACGCCGTGTTCGAAGACAATATAAGCAGTTGTCACAGTTTGAGAGGGGGAGATTCGTCGGGATGATGGAAGCTGGGTGGTCAGCTAGGCGAGTAGCTCGTCAATTAGGCCGCTCTGATTGTGTTGTGAGGAGGTGTTGGGACCACTGGACCCGAGAGATGTCATGTACACGAAGATCAGGCTCAGGACGCCCTCGACAGACCAGTCGTCGAGAAGACCGCCACATCGTAAGAAATGCACGCGTACAGCCAACTGCTTCATCGGCCGCCATCAAGGCACAGGTAGCACCTTCACTAGGGGCCTCTATGTCTTCTCGAACCATACGAAGGCGCCTGGCTGAAGGACAGTTGGTATCGCGGCGCCCATTACGTGTGCTGCCCTTGACGCCCACCCATCGACGCCTCCGTTTGGAGTTTTGCCGCGCACGAGGAAACTGGACTGCAGCGGAATGGAACCAGGTCGTCTTTAGCGACGAATCCAGATTCATTCTCGGCAGTGATGACAATCGTGTTCGTGTGTGGAGAGCCCGTGGTGAACGCTTCAATCCTGCCTTTACTGTACAGCGACACATCGCTCCCACAGCTGGTGTGATGGTATGGGGTGCCATTGCCTACAATACACGGTCACCCCTAGTATTGTTCCGTGGCACCATGACAGCCCAGCGGTATGTTCATGAAATCCTGCAACCACATGTGTTGCCACTCATGCAACGGCTCCCAGGAGCCGTTTTTCAACAAGACAATGCTCGGCCTCATACGGCAAGGGTGTCACAAGATTGTCTCCGCACTGTTACTGCCCTTCCTTGGCCTGCCCAATCCCCAGATTTGTCTCCAATCGAGCATATCTGGGATCATTTGGGACGACGAGTTGGGCATCCCACGAGTTTGAACGAACTAGAGGCAAGGTTACAGCAAATATGGAACGAAATGTCTCAAGACATCATACAGAACTTGTATGACTCAATGCCCGATCGTATCGCATCGTGCATTCGCGCTAGAGGTGGTCCAACGGAGTATTAACTCCTCCGTTCTTTTGCCTTTTTCTCTGAAATAAATTATCCTTTTTCTTTGATTTTCTTATCATTTACTTATATCAAAGTAGTCATTACGTATGTAAAATTTCGTTTCATTTTGACGACTCCTTCTTGGTGCGCTAATTTTTTTGTCCATGAGTGTATATACACTGCTGGCCACCCAAATTGCAACACCAAGAAAGACAAGAGATATCACAACAAAATTTATTTTGTAGATAACATGTTGACCAAGTATCAAATGATTAAATTTATAGACTTCTGTGAAGTGTGGTTCCTGCCAAAATCAGTAGCCTGAGTAGCCGCCATTGTTGGAGATCACCGCTGCCACACGCCTCGGCATTGATTCAAAGAGACTTTGGATGAGTTCTTGGGGTACAGCAGACCAAGCAGCTACCACACGTTGCCAAAGTTGATCTGATGTGGCAGCTGGGGATGGAATCTGGGTCAATCGTAGAGCAACCATGGACCACATGTTTTCTATCGGCGATAGATCCGGAGAGCGAGGCGGCCAGGGAAGCAATTCAATCTGGAGATTGACGAAGAACCGTTGGACAATGCGTGCCACGTGTGGTCGCGCATTATCCTGTTGAAATATGGCTGTGGGCAAGTCCTGAAGGTAAGGAAGGACAACTGGCTCCAACACCTCGGAGATGTAGCGCTGGCTGTTTAAAGTACCGGCAATGCGTACTAGAGGTGT
Source organism: Dolomedes plantarius (assembly GCA_907164885.2). Classification (NCBI taxonomy): domain Eukaryota; kingdom Metazoa; phylum Arthropoda; class Arachnida; order Araneae; family Dolomedidae; genus Dolomedes; species Dolomedes plantarius. Next base: position 126,354,367 of record OU015499.1, on the reverse strand, counting down.
GCGAGAGTGATATCCAATACCGCCCCATACCGTAATACCCGGTGCAGGACCAGTGTGGCGGTGCATAACGCAGCTGTTCAGCTTCCTCTCCTCACGGTGTCTCCATACTCGAATGCGACCGTCGTGGTGTTGCAGACAGAAGCGTGACTCGTCAGTAAAGACAATCTCATTCCATTCTGCTGTCCACATCCTTTTGTCATCGTACCATTGGCGGCGGAGACGTCTGTGGTTCTGCGTCAAGGGTAGACAAAGCAATGGACGTCTTGCGGACAGACCTCTCTGCTGTAAACGGCGTCGAATGGTACGCGCAGACACTGGATGATGCGTTACAGACTGCATGTGCTGTGCTATGGTTCGTGATGTGACTGAGCAATCCGTCACTGCCATACGCACAATTTGCCTGTCATCACGTGAAGTGGTGCGCTGAGGTGGATGCGATCGAACACGCCGGTTCGTCATACCCTCCTGCGTCCAACGATCACATATCCGCATTACAGTTGTTTGGTTTCGTCCAACACGACTATCGATTTCCCTGAAAGATATTCCACAATCTCGGTAGGCCACTATCCTTCCTCTGTCGAACTCGGATACTTGATCAAAAGATGATCGCTCTTTTCGACGAGGCATAATTGATCGTTTTTTTTGAAAAAACCACAAGAAAAACACAATTGCCGAACTTGAAATCGTCGAAATCTCAAAGCCTTAAATAGCGCTTTGAAGTGGCGCCACAGGCGCGCGTGATGTGTGTCTGAGCTGAAATTCTAATCATTTGCATATCTCACCTCCACTAATACATGTTGTAAATTTCATGTTATTTGCATGTTTCCTTCAGGGTGTTGCATTTACAGTGGCCAGCAGTGTATATATATATATATATATATATATATATATATATATATATATATATATACATATATATATATGCATACACGTATATGTATACATATATATTATACAAATCGTTCATAAACATTATACAAATCATTCAAATTTCTGGATATAGATGGCAGCATCATAGATCTTACGTAGGTTGTGGGGTTAGCCATTGCGCTATTCCCACAATCAGTGGGAATAGAAACGGCCCTCGAATCAGTGCAACCAGACATCGCAGAAAGCAATGAACACTCCGCCTGAGACTAATAGTTTTACAGAGTCAAAACCTTTTATACGTTCACGATTAATTCCGTCCCCATAACTGTGTTCCATCTGAACTACTTTGTCCTTTCTCTCCCTCTTTTTTTTTAACTTTGTTTGCATATCTATATACATCAATATTCTAATATCAAAACAAACAAATCAATGTATGTACTCGACATACAAATCATAAATAATAATCATTACAAATATAGTATAAACACACTGTCACAATGTTTTACATTATAGCATCAATACTCTAAAAACAAAGCAAACAAATCAATGTCTGCTCCAACCCGACATACAAATCATATATATTAATCACTAGCTGAAAACCCGCGCTTCGCTACGGAGTACATCCAGATTAAATACAACGGTCAATGTATGCAATTAATGCCAAATATATATATATATATATATATAAATAAAAAAATCGTAAGGGATATTTTTTTTCGATAATATCCAATCGTCTGCTGCATTAGAAAGAAAAATTTTTTTTTGTCTATTTAGTTGTTATGCACGTGACGATAAATTTATTTAAAGTACCAGAAAAATAAATCACGTGATCAGCATTTATTAAATTAAATTCTAAAAATTATTCTTTAAAAATTCACCAAAACTCAGAAAATCGGGGTAAAGGTTCGAAAAAGATTTCATTTTAAAGGAATTTTTATGATCTTTCTCGTAATATAAATTTTATAACCCTCAAATTATTATTTTAAACGCAAACTTAAAAAAGTTACAAAAAACAGCATAAAAATTTAATTTAAAAAAATCTAAGAATTTTTCAAAAATCTTTCTTAGTGCACCCCTACACCATAAGAAGAATCACCATGCAAAATTTTAGCCCTTTAGGTCCAGCGGTTTGGTCTGTGCGTTGTATGTCAGTGAGTCAGTTACGGAACTGTTTTATATATATAGATTACAAATATACTATAAACACAGTGTCACAATCGGTTTTACATTATAGCATCAATACTCTAAAAGCAAAACAAACAAAACAATGTGCGCTCCAACCGGACTTACAAATCATAAATAATAATCATTACAAATATAGTATAAACACACTGTTGCAATATGTTTTACATTATAGCATCAATATTCTAATATCAAAACAAACAAATCAATGTATGTTCCAACCTGGCATACAAATCATAAATAATAATCATTACAAATATACTATAAACACACTGCCACAATCGGTTTTACATTATAGCATCAATACTCTAAAAACGAAACAAACAAATCAATGTATGCTCTAACCCGACATACAAATCATAAATAATAATCATTACAAATATAGTATAAACACATTGTCACAATTGGTTTTACATTATAGTTTCATATCTGCAGATATAGAGAAAAGTGGTTTAATCTTAAAAATTATAATTCCATACTAGGCAAAAAGAAAAACCAGATGTATTGCATAAGTGACATTTCCCGACACTCTTTCCTACAATGTAAAAAGGTATAATAAAACCATCCTTATTTCTTTCAGGAACAATACATAACACTAAAAATAATTATCAGTGCTAATATGATAATTTATGTGCTAATATGATAATCTTTTTACTCCAATCACTTTGGTAGGTCAAGTATCGAAACGAGTATCGTAGGTCATAACCGATATCGCGTTGATACATTGAAAAAAAATTTCGAAAGTCATAAAACACAAAATTAATTTTAAACATAATTACGGGGCCAAATCAGAAAAAAAGAAAGTGAAGCACGTCAAACCGGATTTCAAGGACATTTTCCCTAAAATGGGACAAAAATATCTTTCCTTTATGCGATTATAGAGTTGGCTCTATCTCTAAAGGTTTCTTCACCAGCTTTCTAGACATAAACATTATTCTCATAGGTTCACACCCCGTTTCACCGACACTGAAATTTCCTTCCCCCATTCGTTGAGAAATTCCCTAAAAAGAGGAAAATCAACACCCCCGTTTCGCCGACACAAAAAAAAAAATCCTTCCCCCTTCTCGTTGAAATGTTTATTTACAAACTACACTATGAACACTCATAAAGAATAAATCTAGATGTCCAGTGACTAATAAATCTAGAGTCTAGTAACTTTCAGAAAAAAATTTAGGGCCAAAAATTGCACAGCAAAATTTGTTGAAGCGCCATCCATTTGGGAAACTGTTACAAAATATTTCGTTTCAGATTTTTTACTGACTGTTTTCTAATAGATTTACGGTTAATAAAAACACATAGTCATAAATATACATCTCTCTTTTGAAAATCTATTTTCCTAAACAAGAAAGGTTTTTGTACATGAAAAAAAGTGAAGGATGAAGGAGCAAAAGTCCTTCGGTAAATGAATAAAACGCATCAAATCCATGGTTATTGATCAAACGTATTTTTTAACATATTATAAACCCTCACCGACTTGAAATCCCTAAATATCTTGAATGGGAAAAAAGGGAGGAAGGAAATTTGGTGTCGGCGAAACGGCGGGGACACCCTCTCATACGCAACAGACACAAGGGTTCCTCTTTTTATATTAACGATCATCTCCCGAAAATCTTTTCTTACATACAATGCAAACTAAAGGTTTCTCTCCTCTGAGGGTACGGAGATGTCTCTAAACAGCCGTGTATACAAAATCTTTTCTCACATACGGTGCAGGCGAAAGGTTTTTCTCCCGAGTACGGAGACGTTTCTTGAAATTAACCTGTAAAGAAAACCTTTCCTTACATACAGTTCAGACGAAAGGTTTCTCTCCTGTGCGGGTACGGAGATGTTTTTAAATCACCCTGTACAGTAAATCTTTTCACGCATACAGAGCAGGCGAAAAGTTTTCTCCTGCGTGGGTAAGGAGATGTTTTTTAAAATCCTCCTGTAAAGAAAACCTTTCCTCACACACAGTGCAGGCGTAGGGTCTTTCTCCTGTATGAGTACGGGAATGTGTTTTTAAAGTACACCGTTCAGAAAATCTTTTATCACATACAGGACAGGCGAAAGGTTTCTCTCCTGTGTGAGTGAGCAGATGTCTTTTTAAATGATTACGACGAGAATATTTTTTCTCACATACAGTGCAGGCAAATGGTTTTTCTCCTGTGTGGGTGCGGAGATGGTCTTTTAAATGACTCTGCACAGTAAATCTCCTCTCACATACAGCACAGGCAAAGGGTTTTTCGCCTGTGTGGGTACGGAGATGTTTTTTTAAATCCCCCTGTAAAGAAAACCCTTTCTCACATTCAGTACAGGCAAAAGGTTTTTCTCCTGTGTGGGTACGGAGATGTTTTTCGAAATCCCCCTGTAAAGAAAACCTTTTCTCACACACAGTACAGGCGTAGGGTTTTTCTCCTGTATGAATACGGGAATGGATTTTTAAAGTACGCCGTTCAGAAAATCTTTTATCACATATAGTGCAGGCGAAAGGTTTCTCTCCTGTGTGACTGCGTAGATGTGTTTTTAAGTAATCCCGTCGAGAATATCTCTTCTTACATACAGTGCAAGCAAAAGGTTTCTCTCCTGAGTGTGCAAGGATATGTGTTTTTAAACTACCCTGTTCAGAAAATCTCATCTCACACACACTACAGGCGAATGGTTTCTCTCCTGTGTGGGTACGGAGATGTATTTTTAAACTGCCCAGGGAAGAAAACCTTTTCTCACATAAAGTGCATGCTAAAGGTTTCTCTCCTGTGTGGGTACGCAGGTGTATTTTTAAACTGCCCATAGAAGAAAACATTTTCTCACATACAGTGCATGCTAAAGGTTTCTCTCCTGTGTGAGTACGGAGATGTGTTTTTAAATTACATTGCAAATAAAACCTTTTCTCGCATACAATGCAGGCGAAAGGTTTTTCTCTTTGGGTGTGAGTGAGGAGATGGGATTTTAAATGACCCCGTCGAGAAAATCTTTTCTCACATACAGTACAGACGAAAGGTTTCTCTCCTGTGTGGGTACGGAAATGTATTTTTAAATTGCCCAGAGAAGAAAACCTTTTCTCACATACAGTGCATGCTAAAGGTTTCTCTCCCGTATGGGTACGAAGATGTGTTGTTAAATTGCGTTGTAAATAAAACCTTTTCTCGCATACAGTGCAGGCGAAAGGTTTTTCTCCTTCGGTGTGAGTGCGAAGATGGGATTTTAAATTATCCTGTCTAGAAAATCTTTTCTCGCAAACAGTGCAGATGAAAGGTTTCTCTCCTGTGTGGATGCGGAGATGTTTTCTTAAATCACCCAGTAAAGAAAACTTCTTCTCACATACAGTGCAGGAAAAAGGTTTCTCTCCTGTATGGGTACGAAAGTGTCCTTTTAAAGAAGTCTGCACAGAAAATCTTTTCTCACATACAGTGCAAGCGAAAGGTTTCTCTCCTGTGTGGGTGCGGAGATGTGTAATTAAACTACCCTGCACAGAAAATCTTTTCTCACATACAGTGCAAGCGAAAGGTCTCTCTCCTGTGTGGGTGCCGTTATGTGTTATTAAACCACTCTGGAAAGAAAATCTTGCCTCACACACAGTGCAAATGAAAGGTTTTTTCGTATGGGTACAGAGAGGACTATCATTAATGTGATACGAATGGTGCTTATTTAAGGCGGCAAACTGTGAAAATGTCCCTTCACATAGATTACATCTGGAAATTTCTTGGACGAGGGGGGGAATCTGTGCACTGGGAATTTTTAGATTTAGACTTATTCTACATGTGTTAGATTGAGTGCATTCGTGTTCGGCTTCCGTAGAATTCTGCTGGCAGCAATGGCATTTGTTGGAAAGTTCTTTTACACTGGAAATACACATTTCCTCCTCTGGCATGCTAACGCGTCTTTACACGATGATCAGAAAATTGCAACTGCCAGCAATACGATGAACTTCTGAATTTGTGGACACCACGAACATTTAGTTTCGCTTCTATCTGTACCGAGCCCCTGCAAACAGACGAGAAAGAAAGTGAATGAGATACACATGAACAATATACTATTACTATTATACTATCAACCACACTCTCAAGTCTAAATTTTCAATGCATACAATGTTTTCCAATACCTCCGTGAACATTGTTTCGTATTTTCACGTTAAATTAACAGTAAGATATAAAAGATAGTTTGTGCTAGGAAATGATATATATATATATAAACTGTTACAAATTATTTTCCAGGTTACTAAAACTACTAAAGATTTCAAATTTATTGCATTTGGAGAACGAGGTTATTTAGCTATTCTTTTTTTGGCGTGGTAGATCATAAGGGCGTGCAGAGATTTGATATGTTTCGGTTTGTTGGGGTTTCCACAAAACTACTCATATCACCTCGATCAATAATGGATAAGAAATACTAATATTTTTTGAAGCGGTGGAAGCAGAAGTTGGAGAACTTTCTTTTGGCACCCGCAAAAGTGGAAAATCCTGATAAGATCAAATTTGCTATATTGATAAACTTCATAGGTGATGAAAGTGTGAATCTATACAATACATTTAAGTTTGAAGAGATGGAGACTACATTTGAAGACTACTCAAGAAATTTTATCCTCATTGTTTGCCCCAGAGCAACGAAGTGTTCAAAAGATTCAAAGCTTTCTGGTGCTCACAGAAAGATGGCCAATCGACTGACGCATACTTAACAGAACTGAAGACAAACGCAGCATCTTGTAACTTGGGCGAGCAAGAAACCAGCTTAATTCATGACAGAATAGTTCTAGGTGAAAGACGTTGGCTTGTAGGAAAGGGTCCTAAGAGAACCTAAATTAACTTTACAGAAAACTGTTGACAGTGTTCGAGCATGTGAATTAAGTAGGAAACAAGTAAAAACCATCAATGACTCAAGTAGTATTGATGCAATAAATAGTAAACAAGCACGTGGTACGATAAAATCTAATAAGCAATCATATGTGGAACGTCAAGCATGTGGAAGAAAACACATAAAAGGTCAATGCCCAGCCTACAATAAATTGTGGAATAAGTGTAAAAAGAAAAATCCTTTTGCTGTCGTGTGCTAAAGTAGAAGTGTCCACGAAAAAGGGAGTGAAGTACAAACTAATGACTCTAGTGTATATAATGTGCAAAGTAGTGATTCTAGTTATTCACTGATAGTGTACATTAGGGTAATTCAGTTAGTAATGAATAACTTAAAATGATATCAGTTGAAGGTCAGCAAGAATCTTTTAAACTAGATACAGGTGCCCAGGTCAATATTTTACCATTGCATGCATTTAAAAAATTGAAATTACAACAAAAGTTAAACTTAACTGATATTGTTTTAATGTCACTGGTTCAATAGATCTAGTTTGTAGTACTGATAAATATTCAAATGTTAAACTTACATTTATTGCTGTAGATGTAAAAGCCAAACCAATTTTAGGTTTACAAGCCTGTGAAAAGCTACAGTTAGTTAAGTTTTTTGATGTCATTTCTCTTGAATCCAAATTAAATGTTATTGAAATTTACAAGGATGTATTTGAAGGATTAGGAAAATTACCTGGGGATCCCCATCACATTGAAGAAAAACAAGATGTACCACTAGTAATTAATACCCTTGACGAGTACCTCAATCTTTACATAAAGAATTAAAAAACACTCTTCAGAAATTAGAGAAATTAGGAATTGTTTCTCCGGTTAATAGACCAACCGACTGGGTAAATAGTTTGGTTGTGGTCGAAAAACCTTACGGTCAATTAAGAATCTGGCTCGATCCTAGAAATCTTAACAAAGCGATAAAATGTGAACATCATGCAATACCTTCTGCAGATGAAATCATTAAAAGATTAGAAGGAAGACAGTGCTTTTCGGCTTAAAAGAAGGATTCTGACAAATACCGATAGATGATCAAAGCTCAGAATTATGCACATTTAACTCTCCCTTTGGTAGATATAAATTTAATAGACTACCTTTTGGCTTTTGTTCTGCCCCTGAGGTGTTTCAGAAAAAGAACCAGAAATTATTTGGGGATATTAATGGGGTAGAAATCTATTTTGAAGATCTCATTATAGCAGGAAAAGATGAAACAGATCATGACAAAATTTTAATAGAAGTTCTCGAGAGAGCAAAAGCAAATAACGTAAAATTTAATAGTGATAAATTCCAGTTTACAGTTCCTGAGGTAAAATACATGGGATTGATGGTATCTGAGAAGGGCATACAAGCAAACCCAGACCATGTTAGAACAATTAGTGAACTGAATAAATCATCATGAGAGTGATATAAAAAGATCAATCAGAGTGATATAAAAAGACTGCTAGGTATGGACAACTTTCTAAATTCATACCTAATGTCTCTGCTGTTGTAGCTCCTTTAAGAAGATTTCTAAAAAAATTATGTAGAGTTTCAATAGGGTCATGAACAGTATAAAAGCTTTGAGGATATTAAAAAGTTAATTTGTTCGACATCAGTTCTAAAAGTATTAACGGCTCTTTACGTATCCCTATTCAGTGTGATAGTTTTACAGATGGCCTTGGTGCACATTTATCACAAGAGGGTCACCCAGTTGCATTTGCTTCTGGAAGCTTAACAGAAACTGAACCAAACTATGCCCATATTGAAAAGGAATTGTCGGCAATTGTATTTGCTTTCCATAAATATCACAATTTGGTCTATGGCCATAAGATTCTTGTTGAAAGTGATAATAAACCCTTGACTTCTATAGTACATAAGCCAATCAGTAAAATTTCTTCTAGATTGCAGAGAGAATGCTCCTTAAACTTTTAAAATATGATTTTACTGTTAAATATTTGCCAGGAAACAAAATGTTGCTAATACTTTGTCGAGAGCTTATAATAAGGGGGAGATCAAAGATAATCCAGACATGATGAACATGGTGCATTCTGTATTGAACCTTCTACCATTGAGTAAGAATAGGGTTAAACAATTTCAAAAAGATACAAAGGAAGATAGTGAGCTAAAATTAATTTGTGAATACTTTCAAAATGGTTGGTCTGAAAAGAAAAAGATACCCACAAAAGATACCACATACTTGTTTATAACGTTACAATTTAAAAGGGGGATGTGGAATAACAGTAACTGTGTCTGATCAATCTCTAACTGCAACAAGTTAACTGCGTGTTGTTGACTTGTTGATGACGTTGCTGTAAGCTGTAGTAACACGTGTTCATAACATCCAATAAAGGTATGTTTGTAATGATGCTTCTTTATGATATTTTATAAACCATATTCAAAAGAATATAACCAAAAACAGAAAGGATTGTAACAGGCACACCATGAATGATGATGATGAATGATGATAAAATGCTAAATTCTTGTATAGATTTCCTCCCTTTTAAAAAGTACTAAAAAAATGTAAATCATGAATCATTGTTCAGATATGAAAGGAAGCAATGATCAACATCATCGGTCATATTTCAAAACTCAGTCAGGGATTTTTTGGAAGCTGATATAAACAGCACCCAATATCTTGGGAAAAGAGACACAGTTACTTTGAATAAGCAGAGATGAATAAAAAGAAAATTGAATGACAGTTTGAAAAACCTCCACAACAAATGTTTCAGAAATAAAATATCAAAATAGGATACTCAACTTTTTGTAGATTAAAGCCATTTCATATAATTCATCCTAATGTTAATAAAAGAGATACTGCTTATGCACTAAACATGAGAATTTTCGCTTCATGTTTGTTAAACTTCATCACCTTTGAATTATAAAACATAAAGATCTCAGCCAACTGTATAACAAAGTTTGCTGCAATCCCCTAACAGAAAGTTGCTTTTTTGGAGTATGTCCAATATGCTCTTTAAAGCAATTATGTTTAATTCCAATGAAGTTGAAATTATATAAGTTGAAATTATATGATATTATATGATATAAGTTATTATCAGGAGTATAACAAAAAACATCCATTTCAATAAAATTTTGGGTCATTTTTCAGTAACTGAAAATGAAAAGAAATGCAGTACCATGGGAAAACTAATAAATGATTTCACAGAATCTATTCGGAAACTATTGAAACGTGAAGGAAATCATAGACATCAATATGCAATTTTAACAAATTTGGAAAATAATATTTCCAAAAATGAAGTAGTTTTTCATGTTGATTACAGTGAAAATTAATCTTGTAAATTAAATTCTTGTTTAGAACCCCAATATTTTCATTTTGGGGGTTCTCAAAAGCAAGTCACTATACATACAGGAATGATTTAAAACTATTGACAAATATGTAAAACAAGGGTTTTGCACTACAGTGAAACACCAATTTAACATTATTCAAGGGACCATAAAGAAATGATGCTATATGCGGGAAAATGTTAAATCAGGGTAAGACAAAAACAAAACACTGAGTGTAAAATAGACTAATGTAGGTAACATACCTTTTATTTCTTCATTTACAACAGTTTAGACATCAGTTTTCTAAATTATGCTTTAAAGAAATCTGTTATTTTACTTTCTGTCCTGATTTTAGAGGTTTTGCAAGTATTGCCTGTATTGATATGCAAGATTTTTTTCACAATTTCTGACTATTTTAGGAATATTTCATCCAGTTTTTCCCACTGAAAAAACATTACACGTGGATAATATTTCAAAATGATAACGTTAAATCTGGGATACAAGTATACGAAATTAATTGGGACTAATGAAAAATTATGTTATATGTGGGAAATCGTTAAATATGGGTAATGTTAAATCAGGGTTTCACTGTATTTCAGGAAGCTGACATCATAACCCATGCAGTATATAGGCTCGTTTAAAGCTAATTTTTAATCATACTTATGTTAAATCCTGAAGTTAAAAAGGTTCACTTCATAAGTGATTCACCAACAAACCAATATTGGAATAAAGTAAACTTTTACCTTTACACCCAAGAAATTGTAAAATATTTCCCAGCATTGAATGGCGTATTAAGAAAGATTGCCTGAAGATACCTGTAACAAATACCTTTTCGAAACTTTCAGTGCCATATCCAATATCATCCCATCATTTTGCTTTTGCCAAAAGTGTTGATAAAATGTTATAAAATGAATTTTTTACAGAAATATGAAATTCTAAAACATTAGGTATTTCTAATGTATCATAAAATATAATAAATTACCTAAAATAGAATGAAATGTATATGATTATTTTACATGTCATTACCATGTTCCTACTAGTCATTACAGTGATCATACCTGTCATTACAATGCCACAATAGAAAGCAAATTAATTAATTAAAGCCATAAATCAAGCAAATGATTTCTGCTGATATTTTTCTCACAATGCCAGCAATGCAAACATTCCATTAGCATAAAAAAATAAGAGATAAATTTCTTTTTTTCTTTTCATAGTAAAATTTCCCTTTATCTGAGAATGGCCCTTATAATAACTGATATAGGATGAAGTAGGGTAAGTGAGAATGTAAAATCATATAGTTCTACTTTAAATCTAAACAAGTTTTTAACAAGTTGTTGTAATTATATGAAAATTTGCATACATACTTTTGCTTATGTTCTACATTTATAGTTTTATTTTTTTTTTAAATCTATTCACAACTTTTTTTGCAGTAAATATTTAAAGTTTTTGTGTTTTGCATTCTCACTTGCCTCCGTACTTCGGGCAAGAGAGAATGCAGGTCCCAATAAATCATAGTTGCTTATAGCAAAATAAATAAGAGAAAGAATAGATATTTCATGCTGAACAAAAGGCTATTTATTTTTTTACATCCTTCCGTTGTAGAGGTATTTGTAGTTCAAGTTAGCAGTGTCAGCAAAGTCCGAATATTAACAAAATAAGTATATTTGTATTAATTGTTTTAGAGTAACAAATATATGTTAAAAGTTCAAAAAAGTTTTTTTTTTCCCTTTGCCAAGGCCCTACTGAATATTTTAAGACCAAAAAGACATGGAAAAAATTAGTTCACCATGCCTTCCAGGCCTTGACTCTTCCAGGAACACTAGTATGTCATATCTGGCACAAAAGGCAACTCAGAAATAGTGACAACAGAATTAGAAATGGAATATATTCCCACACAGTTTGTAATGTCCACTCTACTCACATTCACTAATAGTTAGTCTAAACAAGTTAGTTTATTACAATTCACTTCTGTAAACCTACAACAAAAAAACTAGTTTCAGTTGCATATTTACTATTTTTGAATGTTAAGGAATTAAAAAAAAACCATCGGTTATGAAAGAAACATGGCAAAAGGTGGTTGGTTACGAAGTTTCTCTAGCTATAAAATATATGTTAGGAAGAAAAGACTATGTATATGGCTGTTATAACACAAACGTAGGTTTTTTCAGTATAAGGGACAAGTGACTTGTCCCAACTCAAAATTTTTATGGGGCACGTGAAAACCCTGCAGTATTGAAGTAATATTGCAAAAAAAAAAAAAAAAAAAGGTTTTTATATATTTTATCTGTATTTTTCGTTTCTTAATGAATAAGTGGGTATTTTCAAAATAACTCTATGTGTTGTGGTTAATTATGTATGATTTTTTTTTTGGCTAGTACTCGAACTTAGTTAAAATGCAAAGGTTTGGTAGGTATAATTTTCCCTTTTACAATTGTTTTCTGTAAATAAAAACTAAAGATAACAGTAGATCAAAAATTTTCCTACAAAGTACACTTGAATTTTTTTTTTTAAGTTAAATTTTTTAGGGTTTTAAGCCCACATTCTCACTTACTCTACTTCACGCTATATAAAAGGATGAATACATTTAAACTTTCTTATAGTGGCAAATAATAGCTAAACAAAAAATAGCCATTTCTAGGGATGGCCATACAAAAATGAGAAAAATAAAAAAAAAATTTTATGTAACATGCTACTAATTATGTACTGTATAAAAAAAAAGGGAAATATTTACAATTACAGTTAAGTGTTAAATAATTTATGTTTGCGTTTTATAAGAATTCCAATCATAATTATCAAGTATTATTTTTAAATAATCCTCTATGAAATACATTGATTTAAAACTTTAAACAAGCATATTATAGAAAATGATATATCTGACACAATTAATATAGTGAAACTTCTGTGTGGTAGCCAGTAATAGTTCCGAAAAAAATTTTAAGAAGCCGCCGTTTTAAGAAGTGGCCATCAAAAAGAAACCAGCATTATGGATGAAACCTCCATAACACTGGCTGTATAGAGACTAAAATCACCCCTCAAAGGACCATATTTCTGACCGAAATATAAATAAAATATAAATATGTAGAGGGGTGGCCGGCTACAGAAGTTTCACTGCATTTGGGAATATTGCAGTCACAGCTGTTTTTGTTATCTGTTACAATGAGTGATGAGCATGAATGCTATTTATCATCAAAAACCTTGATACTCAATGAATAAAGGAACAAATAAAATTTTAAAAAATTATTTCTGATGCAATCAAAAGTACAACAGTTGTCTGACGGAAGAATAGTACAAGAAAGCAATGAATAAACTACACATGGTGCTAAGTTGCGTAAACTCATCAATTTGGGTGACAGTACATCATTTATATAAAAAATTTGAGCTACACTTGAGTAGTAAAACTAAGTTAAGTTTTATTTGGAACTAAGAGTGTATTTGGATTTAAATATATATAAAGAAATTTAATGTCCATTAATGATGGTTTGTTAACTTTAATATGCTTTATATGATTTAACAATTTTAATATATTTTAAATATTGAATTAAAATAAAAAAAATTCCAAACATATTTATATTAGGAAAAGTGCTCGATTTTTTATGGCCTCAAATTTGATGATTATACTTTAAAAGGAACTTATTTCTTTATGTTCTACTCTTAAGTTGTAATTTGTATTATAAATGCTTTTATAAATCAGTTTAATGGTTTGATAGGCTGCAAACCTGATCTAACAAAGCTTCATGCTAATGTTACCAAAGGTCAATGAATATTTCTGAGAAATATTACTTTTTTTCAATTTCAATTTTTTATTTATGAACATTTATTTAAATTTTAAGTAATAATGTACTGTTTTGTGTCTTCATATTGAAGAGATTACAAGTTTATATTTTAAGTCATCTTTACTTTTTAAAATAAAATTCTTATTTTAAAAATATTGTTTCTCTACAACAGTTTCCTCAAGATATCCTACGGCGAGTTTTTAAAACATAAAACAAGTTGACACACTTTTTGAAACTGATTAATACATTTTGGGCACTTTACAAATATTTAGGTTATTTTAATTATTTATTTTAGATTAATGTTGTATTCAATATTTTCTGTTCCAAGTTATAAGTAGGAAATAGTATTTACCTAAATTTCTCATAAGGAGAACTGAACTTGGCGGAGTTTGACAAGTTTTCGACGAACGGCACAGGATATTGGACTGTTCCCCGAATATTTTATTTTTACTGTTATTAACAGTTCATAAACATTTGTAACTCATAACCTTCAAAGTTGCCAAATACGTTATGTCTCCATTTTATGATGATATATTTATAAACATGGGCTTAAAAATTGTATGTAAAATTGTCGGAGACATCAGACTGGTAACTTTTCGCGATCTCTTGAAATCGTAGAGCGTAGATTTTAATAGCACGCCAACACCGACCTGAAAGTAATAATCTATTGATTTACTGAAAAGTATATACCATGACTGAACATGCTCCCATTTAACTGTTTACGTATTGTCTTAGCATTTTGCATCACTCACAAAACAAAAAAAATAGCGTAAAATGTAGAAATTATATATGATATCATTTTCAACATCTTAACAAAACAGTTTTGTCAAACACAGAAAAATACCAGTAATTAAAACTTACTTTAATAGCTATTTATTCTTCTAGTATCACGATCAGTGTGTGATCTATTTTCCAAAGGTGAATTTGTTTACGAAGTGTATCTAGCAGCATAAACAATGCACTTATGCGATACTGTTGCCACTGATGATTATAAATAAGGATTAGTGACTCACAAAGCGGCGTTGCGCTGGAATCGGTTTGAACTTGCGTACAGTGGCTTCCAAAAGTGTTCGTACACTTACGATTTTCAAAGAAATAGGGGTCTATCCATTGATTAAAATGAATATTTCAGAATGGGTATTTTAATAATAAGATCTATAATCTATTCTTAAGAAAACTAAATGATATATTTTTAAAACATAGTAAAACTTTATTTTTAAGAAACCAATAATCCAAAAGAAAAAAAAACTTTATCTCACAAAAGTCATCGTACACTTGTAAAAAATCTCTACATATTAGTAAATATTCTAATTTTTCGTTAAATTAATATTTAGTAGGATATCCTTTAGCTTCCACAACAGCTTTTAAACGTCTGGGAATAGATTGCTTTAGTTCTTTTGTAATTTTTGCATCAATGTTCATCCATTCTTCCATCATAAGGGCCTGTTCACATAGGTGTCCGTTGCGTACGTTAAGGAAAAGATGACTTTGAGACGAAAATAAACCAATCATAGGCGTTAAAAATGTCATTGCTAATCGTTTGGAGGCCTATGATAGGTTTATTTTCGTCTCAACTTCATCTTTTCCTTAACGCAATGCAACGGACTCCTATGTGAACAGGCCCTAATTGTTTTCAGTTCGCTTTTCGTGTGAATGTCGTGTTTTCGTACTCGAACCTCCAATTCTCTCCCAATATGTTTTATTGGGTTTAAATCTGGCGATTGAGGTGGTGTTTTCAAAACGTGTGGACAATTATAGAGACACCAGAGGCGAACGTTGAGAGCCGTGTGCTTAGGATCGTTATCTTGATAAAAAAAAAAAAGTTGTTTCCAATACCCAAATTTTGAGCTGATAATTTTAAATTGTCTCTTAAAATATTTATAAAAACAGCATGATTCATTATGCCATCAATAAATACCAAATTTCCTAGTCCTGATGCTGACATGCACCCCCACACAAGGATACCTCCACCGACATGCTTAACTGTTCCTACTAAGTTCTTGGGATTCAGTTCCTCATTTTTTTCTTCTCCATACAATTATACGCCCATCAACACCAAAAATATTCATCGGCAAATAAGACATTATTCCAATAGGTTTGGGGCTTATTTATCATTGATAGTGCGAAGGGAAGCCTAAACTTTCTGTTTTTCTCTCTCACAAAAAATTTTATATGGGCAGAACGCCAATGTAATCCAGCTGTTCTGAGAACTCGTCAAAAAATTTCAGGTGAAATTGAAGTAAAAAATGTTTCATTGAATTCTGCAGAAACTTTTACAGCACTCAAACGTGAATTTTTCACAAATTTTTTAATTATAAATCTCTGATCACGTTTTGTTAACTTTGCCGAAAGGCCTTTTCTTACCTTGTTTTCGATCCTATTTTCTTCTTTAAAGCGTTTTTTCACATACTGCACAGTAGAATGGGATAAATTAATTCAGCAATATTCCGAACTGATTTACCACTACTATGATGAAAAATAATCAATTTTCGAATGCTGTTTGTTTCTTTACGACTACAATCCATTTTTAAATAATAAATAGAATATTACGTAGTAGGCAAGCAAAAATTAAAGCCAAACTATATTTTAAATGCCATCACAATTCAAAAATAAAAATAAAGCGCCAGACGATAATTTTAATTATGAATTTTGTTAGGGAAAAATCCCGATTAGCTTTCCTCTTCTTCCCCTAACCTTCCAGCCACGTAGAAAGAGCGATGTATTTACATCATTTCCCACCTCCACAGCAATGTGTAAGCATCGTCAGACGCCAGTTGCGTCTGACGATGCCAGCCTAATGACGTCATTCACCCAACGATGACGCCATACCATCAGCGAAGAATGACGTCAACTCACATCAAGTAAAATTAGCATAATTAACTTTGCTATTCTCCTGCCACGAGGGAGCGCGGCGGTCGACGCCGGTATAAATACCCAGCCCGATCACAGACATGGGGTGTGATAGTTGGTGGGGAGAGATGAGGTGATCTAGCACGACTCAGCGCAGCTCGTTTTTGAAAGCCAGGCTCTACCGAGAACCCGTATTTGGAGGCGGCGACCAACTTGCCAGCAGTGCACCGACACCGATGCCCTAGTCGTCTCGGCCTTGCATGCCCGCAGGTAGCCAAGGAATGGTTTTTGTGCCCGAAAGGCACTATCTACGTTACGTGTTTTTACGATGGTAAAACTTTGCCTCGACCAACTGTGAGTTAACCCTTTTTATTTTTCTCTACACCTCGGTAAGAGTACTTCGAAGCCAACTTTTTAGAATAACACTACGAGCGTCTGTAAACAAGACACTTTAATGTCGTATTATTTCTTTCAAACTAAATAAATGTATTTTTTATTTTACTTAGACCTTCGTACGTCTTTTTGACATCTTGCATATCACACCACAAGCTAGCTAGCGTTGCTCTGACTATATCTAAATATTAAGAGTCCAACCTTCCCTGCTAGTCAGTATGACTGCACTCTTAGCTATCAGTAAAGTTTGGGGCATTACTGCCCCCAAATCTTAACTATTTTCTTGGTTGGGGGAGCCGCCAGGTTCTAGCGGCTCAATTCCGTAACAAATTTATCCGAAAATATTTCAGTGTACGATGACCTTTGTGAGATGAAGTTTTTGTTACTTTTTGATTACTGGTTTCTTAAAAATAAAGTTTTACTATGTTTTCAAAGTATTTCATGTAGTTTTGTTAAGAATAGATTATAGATCTTATTATTAAATACCCATTCTGAAATATTCCTTTTAATTAATGGATAGACCCTTATTTCATTGAAATTCGTAAGTGTACGAACACTTTTGGCAGCCACTGTATATAACTGATTGAAATTATTGAACTCACGTCAATTTGAAAAATACAGCTGTTGTGTTTTAATTGAACACAAAGTTAAGACAGCTTAAATTCTGCCAGAAATAAGCGTGTTTTATTTTTCAATCATCCCTATATCCCATCAGAATAAAAAGGTGTTCACAAAGCTCTATTGTAGGTAAACAAATGTAAGTAATTACTAAAAGTATTTCTCTAAAGGAAATCGCTTAATCAACAAAAGATGTGCGATACTTACATATACACAGTCCAGTCCTATTAATGCAACCACCACCTACTTTTGACGTCAACGTTAAATAACCAATCGCAGAAGGCACGTGTCATCAGCAAATTTTGTGGATATATAAAGTGTGTTGTAGGCATTCGGAAAACATTTCAGTTCTTGCAGTCATGCAGAAACGGAGCGATTTATCCGACGTCCAAAAGGGTACGATCATTGGTTTTCGGGCCAAGGGTGCAAACATTTCCGAAAGGGCTAATTTTGTAATTTCTATTGACACCTCGGACCCCCACTCGTGAGACGGGGCTAATTTTGTAAGCTGTTCGCGGGCCGAGTACTGTAGGAAAAAATTGTAATGTAAAAAAAAATAGTGAATTTTGTACATCTGATTTTTGTTATTAAAGGTGTCCAGAAATGTCATGCATTTCATTATGTAACCACTTATATGAGTGCTATTGTCCTGATATGAACATGCTTTGTAAGCATATACATAAAGTACATTCCATAATTAAAAAAGAATTTAAAGTAAGGGGATATATTCCTTATAATGGAAATGTTAGATGTAAAAATAACGAAGTAATACTGATGAATTGTGTAGATTATCATAAGCCCCGTACACCAGAATTCAGAATTAAAGCTTGTGAAAACCTTGTCTATGTCTTTCCGGGGACCTGTAAGCCATTGTATGAAACTGAATAAAAGACAAAATATCATGATTAAGGAATTATGTTCTTTTATTCTAGTCAGAGCAATAAAAAAGCAGACGGCAATGAGCCTTTGAGAAAAGGTGGTACCTTCCACATTCCAGATTTCATTAAATAAGCAATAGTAAGTTTTATATTAAAGAGCTTTTTTTTCAGGGAGGCGGGGGGTGGAGATGCTAATGTAAGAGTACTTGTGAGCCATTCACATAGAATCATGGAAGCTATTGCCTACATTTTATCTGGGAGCACCATACAGGTGAGTCAACATTTGCAAAATATTAATATACTTGAATATGTGATTAAGGGGACAGTGTACTTTCAAACCTAACTTTTTTTTGTTTTGAATGGATTTGCTTGAAATATGAATATGTGATTAGGACCATAAATATGTAAGGGGGGTTAAAATTTGATGATGAAATATTAATAATTTATGAATTATGAATTAATAATTATATCAATAATTGGCCTAATTAAAATGCTCTATACGCATTTCTTTTGCAAATAATATGGTAATTTTTATTTGCAAGATACCTTATAGAACTAACAATGAAACTTATTGCTTATTTTAAGCATTCATTAAAAATATAAAGAGAAAAAATTAATAATAGTGAAAACATCCTTTTTATTACGCAAAATACCTATAAATCATCTTTTCAAGTACAAAATTTAGAAATTCTGAGCTACGAAGCATAATTTTTTTCAATGAGATTTATTTTATATACAGTTTAGTATATAAATCCTAAATTTCAAAGCAATACGATTATTCGAAATGCGCATGGAGCAGTTTGAATATTTGTATGACAGGAAAATTTTTATTTTGAGAAAAACACATTAAAGTTATTGCTATTAGTAACCACATAATATCTAAATTAAATTACTACATAACAAATAAATATCACTTACCTTATATATATATATATATATATATATATATATATATATATATATATATATATATATATATATATATATATATATATGCAATGAAACTTCAGTTAGCCATAGATTTAGATAAATATATTTTAGCTTTTGAACATTTTTCATAATTGTACCAGTATCATGTACAATGATAAGTAAAAAAATTCAAATGAAACTCTACTCCAGGCAACTTTGCTTACAAATACAAATGAAACTAGGAAAGTAATCACACAAATTAAAAATTCTTTTTGCAACACATTCCTACTCATACGTAGTTTCAAAATTCAATAAAATAAAAAAATCGAATTTTTGGTCAAATTTCGCAATTTTGAAAGTCCATTGTCCCCTTAATGCATGAGTTAAAATTTAAACTTAGATGAAGTTTATTTTGATGTACCATATTATTAATGTCAAAATGAATGTTATTTCTTTGTTAAACATCATTTTATAAAGTGCACTCAAACTTACTATATTGAAACATACAAAATGGCATGCTTAACAAGTTCAGCCTAATCTGTGAGTGGAAGTTAACCACACACATATTCTACATTGGCTACTCGGAATGTCTCTGAAATAAAAGTTTTATACTGTTTCCTTATTTCAAGACGGACTTGCTTTTTTGATCAGCAGTACTATTAATATTTTGTATACCTTGTTAATGTTTTGTCTTGTATTTAAGTAGTATATTTTTCATTAATATAGCTTTATCCTTCTAATCATTGGGCAACATAGTTTCTTCAAAAATATTGTTTTTATTTATTTACACTCATGTCCATAAATTAAGGATAATTCAGAATCCCACGGAAATCGAACTCTAAAGTAAAAATTTCAACTGTAAAATTATCACACACACCTTCAAGAATAATATTCAAATTACAGGAAGCCACCAGATGACGCCGATAGTACGTCACAATGACGAGAGTGTAAGAGAGGGGGTATATAAGGAATGGTGGCAAAGAAGTAAAATTGTTCACAAGCGTTCTGTAAGCCGCTCAGAGCCATAACGGAATAGTTATGACACAGAGGACGCATGTGGATGATTTTTTACGTGGTAGAATTATCGGCCGCCTGGAATGTGGGCGTACTCAGATGGAAGTATCCGAGGGACTTGGAATTGCCCAAAGTGTCACCTCTAGGCTTTGGCAACGATTCCAAGATGATGTAAATGTCAGTAGACGTTCCAGTACAGGTCGCCTCCGAGTTACAACGCCGAATGAAGACCAGTATTTGGCAGTAACTGCCAAAAGAAGCAGATAGAGCACAGCATCCGACCTGTCTCGTGAGCTATCTGCAGCCACGGGTACCAGAGTTTCAAGGCAAACCGTGTACGGACGTTTGAGAAATATTGGTCTATATGCTAGCAGGCCTGTCAGATGTGCTCCGCTTGCGGCAACTCACTGTCGGCAGCGATTAGCCTGGAGTAGAGAACATGCAATGTGGACATCGTCCCAGTGGGCTTGTGTGAGGTTTTCCGACGAGTCCAGGTTTAGCTTGCAGTCTGATTCACGTCGGACTTTCATATGGAGAACGCCAGGTACCCGTTACAACCAAGACAACATCATTGAACGACACCGTTACGGTGGTGCAGGATTGCTCGTTTGGGGTGGAATTATTCTGGGCTGCAGGACAGATCTGCATGTTCAAATCGGAATCATGAACTGCCACATTTATCGGGACATCGTTCTGGAACAACATGCACGTTTGTTTAAGGGTACCATGGGCGTAGAATTTGTGTTCATGGATGACAACGCCCGTCCTCACCGAGCAAACATCGTAAACGAATACCTTCAATCTGAGGATATCACCCGTATGGAATGACCAGCATTCTCACCTGACTTCAATCAGACAGAGCATGTGTGAGACATGCTTGACCGATGAGTTGCAGCCCGTCAACTACCTCCTACATGTGTACCGGAACTTGGGAGAGCATTATTGCTTGCTGAGTGGAGTAACCTTCTCCAAGATCAGCTCGATAATTTGATACTCAGCATGCCTAGGCGTTGTACGGACTGTATTTCATTGCATGGGAGACATACAATGTATTAACCATCCTACCAACCATGTAATATTAAGTTTTTGTAAAGGAGATATTTTTTACAATTGCTACAGGGAGCAAAAATCGTAGTTTTTATAAATGGTATCATACATACACCATTTTTTTGTTCTTTATCTTTTGTTTAATGAATGGGCTTTATGAGTAAATCACGTTTGTTTTGTTTCTGAACCTTTATTTGTCGGAGCTGGAATTATCCTTAATTTATGGACATGAGTGTATATCGTTATATAGTGGTGCATACATTTGTTAGCACTGCATTTAACTATATACATGATGAAAGAACATGAATACTTGCCTCGCTGGAATATCTCTGAAATTGAAATTATACTAGATAGTAAAGATAAATGGTTCAAACTTGCAACATGTCTTTTTCAATTATTTTACTGTAATTTTGATTCAGAAAATTTGAAAAAATATGAAAAAATACTTTTTAAAATATGATTTTTTAAAAATCAGTCACATAATATTTTTTGGAAATTTTTTCACTAAATATTTTTAAATTTTTTGAAAAATTAATATTTTAAATTATGCTGAATCAAGATTAAAACTTATATATATTTCTGTTTAATTAAATGAAAAAATTTTGAAATTCGACAAATAATATTTCGAGTTATAATGATTTTAAATTAACCCCCCTTTTTTTAAAATTTAAAATTAAAATATTTTTTTAAACTTTATGAGAAATTTTATGATTTGATTTTGTTTACTAATTATATGGTTAACCATGACAAAAAATTCAAAATTTTTACTCAATAAATAAAATTTTTTTAAAAATGTGCCCTGGACCCCCTTAAGTTTTTTAGTATAAATATTCCCTAAGCATCTAAATTATCAAAAAATGCATAATTATTTAATAAAACAACAAAATATTATTCATCATAACCAGAGCAATCAAATCGTAGAATAAAATGTTTTTGTCCACCTAGCTTGTTTTAGGCGAATCACTATGTGAACTTTTGAAACAACCGGATCTTGACTTTCGCAGCAGATAACAATTATTAATCACAGTTGCGGGACTTTCATTATTTGTCGGATCAGTGGCAACGATATCGCTTAACAGCTTAGTAGAAATTGCGTAATGTAGAGATGCCAAAAACGAGTATTTTTCAGTAACAGGTACAATCGATCCAGTTCCAAAAAAATACCTGCTACAAATACCTGTTACAAAATACCTGTTACTCTAACCTCGTCTTCCAGTTTTATTCCCGTCGCCCTCTCTCCCTTCCGTACTCATTTACCGATGTCTCACCCTGTACCTGTTACCGCTTTGCCTAGTGCCTAGTCTGAACCAGCTGTAATAATATAATGAATAATCAGTTTATTTTATGAAATCTGTATACCTATTGTACAATAAATACATATATACCAAGTCATTTTTTCTAAAAAATATTTATGTTTTGCTAATGTTAATCTTGTTTGCTATAAAATAATTTTTTTTTTCATAAGACGTTTTTATTATCATCAACAATTTAATTCACAAAATCCTGACAAGGGAGCAGATACAATTTTTTCACCTGTCATAAAACACAAAAATGATTACCAATAATATAATGAATAATCAGTTAATTTTATAAAATCTGCATACCTATTGTAAAACAAGCACATATATACCAAGTTGTTTTTCTAAAAAATATTTATATTTTGCTAATGTTAATCTTGTTTGCTATAAAATAATTTTTTTTTCATAAGACGTTTTTATTATCATCAACAATTTAATTCCCAAAATCCTGACAAGTGAGCAGATACAATTTTTTCACCTGTCATAAAACACATAAATGATTACCAATAATAGAATGAATAATCAGTGAATTATATCAACAACATTAACCCCAAAAATGTTTTTTCATTTCAAAAGCAATGAAAGTAAATATTTTTATAAAGGTATTTGAGTATATTACTATTTAATAATAGTCATGAAATAAAATGAAGAAGAAAGTAAGAATATGTCCAACGAAATTCAGATCAACTGTGAATTTTATTGGAAAATAATGATTATAAACGAACGTGAAAATGTTTAGGTAAGCGAATATTTCCTAAGGTCACAAGACAAGTAGAAATATTCGTCTATTTGTTTTGTATGCTCCCGACGACCCTTCCTACGTACTACGTAGTACGTGTTTAAACTTAGTACTACGTAACTAAGTTTAACGTACTACTACGTAGTACGAAGTTTAAACTATAAACGAGTGTGGAAATACTCGTTTAGGCAAGGGAGTATTTTCTGGTAACAGGTACGAAAAAATACGCGTATACTTATTTCGTCCCCGCTCCCCGCCTAGGCAAGGGAGGATTTTCTGGTAACAGGTACTGAAAAATAGGCGTATACTTATTTCGTCCCCTCTCCCCGCCTGGCGGGAGTATTCTATCGTTTGACACGTACGCCGTACTAGGGAGTATTTGCTGGTAACAGGTACGGGAAAATACGCGTTTACATATTTCGTCCCCGCTCCCCGCTTGGCGGCCATATTCTGTTCGCCGGGAGTACTCTATTGTTTGACACGTACGCCGTACCTGTTACTTTTGAAAATCGGTAACAGGGCCAAAGTTCAGTTAGGACATACCTGTTACAAAGTAACAGGTCCAGTATTTCCGTTCCATCCCTAGCGTAATGTATTATTGTATAACTTATGATAGCGATAGCATTCAATTGCTTGCAATCTTAGTAATTTAAAGTGTATGAAGTAGTGCCCATGGCTATAAACATTCGCAACTTGTAAAATTGATCGAAGACTGAAATAATATTACAGATGATGCTAGGAAAATAAATAGCTATTCAAGTAAGTTTAATATACAGGTATTTTTTACTGTATTGTATGAGAGAACTGTTTTGTTTAGAAGTTGAAAATTTTATACATGTTATCTACGTTTTGCACTATTTTATTGCGAGGAAAGCTAAATGCTAATACAATACGTATAACTATTAAACGGTTAAAAACTTCATGTTCAGGCATGGTATGTTGTTTTCAGTGAAAAGTAGATTAATCCTTTTTGCTCGATGTTGGCGTGCTGTAAAAATATACGGTCCACAATTTCAAGACATTTCTAAAAATTGCCCATCTGATGATTTTAATTAAAATTTTTCTACTAAATTTATAAATATATCATCATACAAGTAAGACATAACATGTTAAGCAACTTTGCTGGTTATCAGTTATACAAATGTTCTTAAACTGTTGATAATAGTAAGAGACAGAATATATGGGAAAGAGTTCCATATACTGTTTTAAAACTTTAAGCCTGACAATGAACACTTTGTATGAAAAAATCAACAAGTAGCTATTAAACAACCTTAGAACATTGTAATAACAAAGTATTGGATACGGCACTTATCTGCCATAAATAATCAAAACAGCCTAAATATTTACAAAGTATCAATTGGTTTAAAAAAATATTTCAACATTTAAATTATTTAAAAATGCGCCATAGAATATCTTATTCGAAATGTTGTAGGGAAAAAATATATTCCAAATATAAGGATTTTATTAAAAAAATTCTTAAAAACTAGAAAATAAACACGTAAATACTTCAAGTTAAAGACACATAAAAATACAAAAATAGGAAAAAGTAAAAAAGATTATAAAATTTAAAAGTTAATAGCAAGATAATTTCAATGTATATAGAAGAATGAAAAAAATTGATAACAATAGTATTACCTGTGAACTTTTAGAACAAAAATTAAAATTTATAAATATTTCCAAATTATAAAAATCATTTTATAAAACTAAGAATGAAATAAAAATATTTAGAAAAGTGTACAGTTTAACAAAAAATTGTGAATATTTATTTTTCAAAAGAGAACTTTTTTAGAAATCAAAAAGACTGGCATGATGAAGTGTTTCTACCAGATGTACTCAGGCCTAGTGTAAGACCTTTAATATAGATATGAATAACCAAGGGTAAGCTCTCATTCCTTGAAATGAGGAAAATTAAAATATGAAAACAATTCGAAATTTTTTTCATTGACTGAATGTATAGTTTATTAGCTCAGGCTAATTTCAAATTTCATTGGCTTAGAACATCTAAATGATAATTATTCAAATTGAATTAGTTGAAACTGAAAAAAACTGAGTGACATTTCTGAGAGATATAATAATTGACCTTTGGTGATGTAAGAGTGAAGCTTAGCTAAATCAGGTTTGCAGTGTATTAAGCTATTAAACTAAATAATAAAAACATGTATTATACAGGTTACAACCCAATTGTAGCATAACATAAAGAAAGGTACCACTTATATAATAACCAACTTTGTTGCTGTAAAAAATCTATCACTTTTCTCAACATTCATGTGTTTTTATAATTTAAGTTCTTGTTTAATATATCAAAATAGTTAAAACATCTAAAGCTTATCAAAGTTAATAAACCACCTTTTATGTGCATCATGCATTTAAAAATTACAATGAAATTGATATACTTTGTTAATTTCATGCAAACCTTATAGATAGAACAAATTAAACAAATTTTCCACATAAATGATGAAATGGCACAAAATTTGGTGAGTTTTTACAGCTTCGCACCATCTGCTGTTTAGGCGTTGCTTTCTTGTATCATTCTTACATAAAAAAAATTTTTATCTATGATTACATTTGGAATAATTTTTTATA
Organism: Dolomedes plantarius; assembly: GCA_907164885.2. Taxonomy (NCBI): domain Eukaryota; kingdom Metazoa; phylum Arthropoda; class Arachnida; order Araneae; family Dolomedidae; genus Dolomedes; species Dolomedes plantarius. The sequence goes on along the minus strand of OU015499.1, from coordinate 126,328,132 downwards.
TGTTAGTTGTTTCTGTATTTATTTAGTGTTAAAATTTTTCATGACAAAATTTAATAAATAACATTCATGCTCATCCTTCATTGCAACAAGTATAATAGCAACAGCATTAAATGACATACTCCATATAAATGTTCGTTATTTTAGGTACATCAGTCATTATAATATACTTGTTTAATGTTTTGAAATTAATGTATCTCAAAGAGGACAATTTAAAAGTAATACTTGATATCTAAAACTGAAATTCTTATTAAAGCAAAGTTTAATTATTTAACACTTCATAACTGTACACAATTATAAGTATATTATATATAAAAATGTGTAATTTTCTCTGCAGCATGTATTCTAAATACTTCTTTATTAGAAAATTTTGAAGATTTACAAAATCTGTATTAACTGATATTCATGACAGCCTGCATATGATATTTTAAAATTTTTTATTGTTAAAATTGTACTTGGGTCAATTTAGAACTAGATTTAAATTATCTGCTCTTTTACCTGCATATCCTTTAAACTCTACAGATTATTTTGTGCTAGCAAAATTTTTAACTGCTTTCTTGCTATTCATCTTGGGTAATTTTTTAATATATATCCATTTCTCTTTTTGTATGGATTTGAAATAAACACAGTCTAAGAAGAAAAAAAATCTTTACTCTTTTTTTTTAACCTTCACATGGTTTAAAAATGTAAATCAGATTAAAAAATGTTGAGTGCAATGTTATCAGAGAGTTTTTCAGTGAATGTTGATGATTCCATGTTAGTTTATGGTAGTGATGATGGCATTGCCTCCAACTAGCCAATAATCTAGGAAATCATTTTCTTAAAATAGATTTGAGTGTTGAATGAGCTGTACAGTTCCAACGGGATTTAAAAATGATTCTCTCATGTTATGAAGAATCATATAAATAAAATTGCAAATGAACAAAAATAAAATCGCAATGAACAAAAATAAAATTGCAGTATCTGATAACCAAATTTGTATTGAAAACCAGTGAAATAAAAGAAACACAAGATGTTAATTTTATTCAAGACACACTGGTAGATATATCACCATTAAATATTTCCAGGGACGAGTGATTTTTCGTCACTGAAAAACAACAGTAGCACATTTATTATCTAGTAATGACACTGAATGACTGAATGTTATATGTATGTATGTATAAATAGAAAATTAATGCAATTCATTTTTGACCAATTCCGACTTGTACTTTTTCAGTTTAAAAAACATCCCGCATAAACATATTTAAAATAAGTTTAGTGGATTGTCTTTTACATATGTATTCTAGTTCAGTCAATTAATCCATATTTCATACGTACATTAACATTTTTTTTATTAAGTATATTTGGATGGAACTGATCTCTAATTTTTGTATGTTCACTGTATCTTTTATATAGTGTTAAGAACAGAAACTATATACATCAGTCTCAGTGAAATTGATGTTTGTTGTTCTAGGATATATGTATTTTATCTCCCTCCCCCCCTCATAGGGGTAAAAAATATTTATTGAATATAAAGTAACTGCAGTAAAAGTGTCAAAAATATAGTTTTGAAAATTCTGGTGCATTTTATTTTTCACCGGTATCAGTGCACCAGAAATGTGTTGTATAATTATGCTGTGAGGAAATATACATCACATGAATTATAATTCTAGATGAAAATAAGTTAAAACAGGTGTTAGAGGATTGTATTAAACCATCTATGTATAAGATAACTTTGCCCAAAATATGAAAATGTTGGTTCTTAAGTTTTTATTTTGCCTAAGGAAAGTATGCATGAACATATTATGCAAGTTCTTTTATCAAACTGATTAAATTTTCTGAATAGAAGTCAGTGATTTACCAGAAGATTTTTCTTTCTTTTGCAGCCATTTTGATAGCTTTGCATTACATGTTCCCACTCAGTATCTGTTTTGTTGTCAGTTAGTTATACATAACTTCGTTTTAAGCATAATTTTTAGAACATAGATAGAAACTTAATTTATAGAAATCTCACAAATAAGAAATTTAATGATTTTATGTGATATCTACATTTTAGTATTTAAAAATTTGGAAATTTCTACATTAATTAAGGTGACAGAGTAAAAGAGTTAATTATTTGAACTGGAAAATTTGACATCTGAGTTCTTGTTATTCATGCTTTTGATCAGGGCTGGCATTAGTCATAGTGGGCGCAATTGTAGAAATTCTGGTAGGGTCCTTTAAAATTTTAATATACATAAACAATAAAAATTTAATGTGATGCATAAAGACAAAAATTAGGACGGTAGTCTTATTTCCTTTGTTATGTACATTTATAAGAAAGAAAAGCTAAAAAGTAGCTATAGTACAGTAACCACCGCTTATAGTGATCAGTGGTTATAAGAATCAACCGTTTATAAGAATCAATATCGCAAAAACAAAAACAAATGTATTATTTCCATGTTAAAATTTCCGCTTTAAAGAATCAATCCACCGGTTATAAGAATCAGTTTGCAATCTTCGCCTTCCTTTCATTTTTCCAAAAAATGCCACTTGAACTCTCAAAAGGTACGAAATTCTTTCTTAAGTTTTTGAAAAGAAAGATTGATAAAACTTTGGGGTGGAAAACAGTCGTAAAATGCATTTCTTTAGACATAACATAAGAGTTTCTCCTTATACGTTTTTGCTAAACACTGTCTTATTAGCTTTACTCAGGGGCATCTAACCCGCCCGGGTCCGATTTCGCTTTTCTCCAGACAGGCACTCCTTTTTTCCCACAACTTTCTTCCTGGTTGCGGATTTCTGGACCCTGAAACACATAAATCTTCCGCGAAGTGTCCACCATCACTTACGCAAACGGGACAGTGGATTCAGCACTTCAAACCGTGAAACGTAAACGGATTCATTTTGTTGAATCAGTTGAACCAGATGCTGAATCAAACGTATCACGGTTTGATTCAGAATCAAACCGTGAAACGTAAGCTATAAAGTGAATCTTCGTCTGAGACTGTAATAAGCATACGTCGCTAGTATTCACTTTAGTTTTCTAACAAAATTGCCAGTTAGTGTTAGAACTTTTTGATAGTCGAATTCAAATATGATAAAAACAAGGAAAACTCTTAGTTTTTCTGAAAAACAGAACTTGTTAATTAGATATGATGCTCTTCCAAAGTGTAGTCAAAGAGAAGCTGCCTCTTGTTGATTTTATAATCATGTGTTGTTACTTATAGGTCTAGAAATTGAGTTATAGTATTTGTTTAGAAATTGAGTATTTTTAAAATTATAAAAAATAATTTTAATAAATGATAAATAACATAAATTAAAGAGTATTTAATGATAAATTATATATGTATGTGCCTGTGTGTTTATATATATGTACAAGTATATATTTGTGTATGTGTGCCTGTCCAAAGGGAAGTTTCGGTTATAAGAATCAACCGTTTATAAGAATCAAAAACAGTAATAACAAACGTGATTCTTATAAGCGGAAATCACTGTATTATAGACTATATATATTTTATTCTCAGAACAAAATTATTTACAATTCAAATTTTGCTAGATTTTTTATCAGCAAGATTATTTATAAATTAATGAATGTTTAATTTCCTTGTTTCTACATGCTGTATAGACAGTATTGCAAGAGTGTTGAGTCTCTGCTGTGATATTAACATCAGGTATATTTTAACTAATTTTTATCTAGAAAATCTTCTTTTTTCCCAATGCTAGAGTTACATGAATTGTTAAAAATATCCTTAAAGATATAAAAACATTTGAAAAGCCAGTAGCTGTCTTTTCTAGCAATTGTAGAATTTTTATATTGTTTCCGAAACTGTAGGTTATAATACCTCCATTTCTTCGACCCGCATGTAGCTATCTACGTCTACATCCTTTTTAGACTTCATTTGGTTATTATTCTGAGTCATTTTTACATCTCTCAAGGCAGTTTCTAGTACCGATGCATGTTCCTGATGTTCATTCTGTGGAATCATCTCAAATTAACTTGTGTAGCCTGTCTAGCTTTATACAGTATTTGTTAAAAAACAATGCACCTCAAAAATTTCTTTCCAGGTACATATTGGTTCATCGACATACTCATTATTAAATATTATTTTTCTTGTTCGTAAATGTGTTTCCCGAAATTTTGGAGTGACTTCTAAATCAGTCTCAAGCTCTGTGGCTCCGACTAAAACTTGTTTGAAATGAGTGGCTATATTTTGCCAGGAATTCTAGAAAGTTTTTAAATGATCACAGTTCTTCCTTTGAGACATAGTTTAAATTTTTCTTCATGTGGGGCTCTGTACTAGCATGGGGCCCAATTGCTTCCAATAAATCCAATATAATTGAATCCAGCCCTGTCTTTCATAAAAAATTCTTTACATATTTTCTATCCTTTCATTCATAGTGTTTTTAAGGTTGCCATATGATTAATAATATTTATCGTGCCAGACAAATTGTTGATATTTTAATTCGATAGGGAACTGTGGTAAGTTTGGTTTCACAGACTTATTAAAAATGTATCAAGAGAACGCTGACAAGTATCCAGAATTTGTTGTCTCGATATAGACAGGTAAATATACTCAGTGCAGAAAAACTATGGGTATTTTGTATCTTTTAGGCAGGCCTCACACCGAAAAAGCAGATGTTTCAGACAGCCGCTCGCTGCTACCTCCACAAGCGTCAGCAATGCGACACGTGAGATAAATGTCGAAAGTATCCGCACACCGGAGAAACGTACTTTTTGACACACGCATGCGCCGTACAAGGTAAACAAACGCGCTATCGCAAGCATATGGTAGCGCCATATTCAATTGTAGAGAACACGATGTCTGGATGGCCTGAGCTCAAAGATTCGTCTTCGGATGAAGACTTCGATTTAATACTGATCCATCACTTGAATAAAAATAAAAACGAAAAAGACAGCGAATACATTTTGTTGATTAAGCCAAGTATTACATACATTGCACATTAAGCAATTAGTGCTAAGTTTGATGGATTTTCAAGATGATAAAAAAAATGCTGATCTTTTCACAAATCCTTTTTTTAATTTCTCTGCAAGACGTTAATTGTTACCCCCTGAAATCCAAATCGAAATTATTGACCTACAGTACCATACTACACTGAACAGCAAATATAAGGAACTTATTTCAACTGCAAGTGATCCTAATTAAATTGAATTTTAGAAATTTGTACCAACAAGCAATTTTTCAAATTTACACAATTTGGCTGTCAAATATTGTTGTAGGTTTGGATCAACATATGTTTTCTATTATGAACATAATAAAATCAAAATATTGTTCAAGATTAACTGATATGCACCTAAAACACCTAATTTTGTTAGCATCTTCAAGAACTAATCCTAATATATATGACTCAAAAGCCACATTTATTAAGTACTCCCTGTTTAATAGTTATTTAGAATTAAATGTTTCAAATTATCCATTTTTATTTTGTACATAACCTAACTGACTGAGCCTTTAAAAATGCTTATTAATGATTATTAAAAATGCTTATATAAGTTTGTTTATTTGTTTGATTTATTTATTATTTTTTAAATCTCCACTACTCAGCCTTATATCAAAAAAATATGCTACTTGAGTAAAAATCCCATAATCAACCTATAAATAACATTTTTTACTTTTTTATAATTTTTAGTATGTTGGAAAAGTTGGAAGTGACACACATATTATTTTTTCTTCAGATAGTGGCACTCTTCCCAAAACGGCTGGCCACCTCTGAGTTAGTGCATCAAGTTTAGTATTTTCAATCAGCAATTTTATATTTTGATGGGTAGTGCATACACTTCAAGAAATAAAAACATGCACTAATGTATTTGATATTATACAAAAACAAAAATAGCACGATAACAAAACGATTCAACAAAAATAGCATGATATTCTTGATATATAGTCGATAGAAATTTCGACAAAATATTACTGAGGGTTTTAGTTGTCATGTTTAGTGTATATCATCTCTATAACATTTGGATAGTTAAAAATATCAGACCTTTACAAAGTGACATCTTAGGATTACAGATCAGTTTGCACTAAATCCATTATCTGGTAATAGAAAATCATTATTCCAACAAATTATTCTAGTAGAATTTACTGTTTGACTTATTTAGCTTGCAGTTATGGAGGTGATAACTTAAGTACTAAGCAGTATGGGGTCTCTAATTACTGTATATGTAAAATTCATATATGTAAAACAATACTTTGGTAATTTTGCATTGTCTATGAAGGTTTTAGAGAGTTTTACAGTCTTAAAGACTATAGGCATAAGAACTAATATAGTCTTCTTAATAAATTTGATTGAAACTGGTCCATGACTGCTGAGTCAGTACCTGAGGGATATGTCTTCTGTATTTTTGTATCCATGAGATAGAGGAAAGATGAGTTCTTATACATTTTTTTAAAAATTGAAGCATTGGCCAAAATATATATGCATACACACACACACACACACACACACACATATATATATATATATATATGTGTGTGTGTGTGTGTGTAAGGGAAATAAATTAAATAAAGGAATAAAGGAATCTTTGAAAGTAAGAAAATTCTTCTCTTGTATGGTCTTGAGACATTACTTAATTTTAAAATGACATTTAATTTAGGGAATAGGCTCTTACAGCTTCTAAATGGCTTTTAAAGTACTTTTATGGAGAATATTATGTGTTTCCTGAAAAGTTAATAGTGTATAGATCTGTAGGTTCTGGACTTGACTTAAAAATGATTAACTTCAATTTCACGTTACTCAAATAACTTTTATGCACATTTAGCTATGTGAATAGTGATACTATCATCTAGAAAAATTTTATCACCTAAAGAAAACTTTTATATTTAAATCTCTTTAGAGGCTTTTGATATCTGAAAGCCTCTAAAGAACTATATTTTTGTTCCTTGGCAGTTAAATTATTGATAAGTACAAGGTGATAATAGGATCATAGGATATATGACACTGAAAATACTATCAGTATCATGATTTTTTTCTTAAATCCTGTTGAATATTAGGCATTGAATAATCTAGGCTACAAGTCCCTTTTGGGGTTGTTGTATTAGTTCTTTTCAAATAATAAAAAAGTACAAATGGTAGTTTATCAAGTTATACTACATGTACACACAATCATTGGCTACAAGCACATTATACCTATGAAATTCTTACTCACTCCACTATTTCTGAACAATAGAAGTATATTGTGTTGTTAGTGGTTTGGCAATTACTGATCTGTCAAAACTATTTTATTTATGAAAGGGACTCCTGCCTCTTTGGTTTAAATAGGTTCTTTAGATATGTATTTAACTTTGCAATCTCTTTTATTACAATTCAGACTTTTCGATACAGTTATCTTTAATCAACCAATGAATTAACTAGCTTAATAACAAAAGAAATATAACTTGTATAGAAAAGACTTGAAATCCTCATTTGAAAACTGCCTTTAAATTGAGACTATTTATTTAATATTTAGGATAATCTTGGTTAGAAGTAGATCAATTACTGCAGTAACACTATTAGAAATTTCATTAAATTTACAGTTTTTCAGTGGGAGTATTTAAAATATTATTACTAATTATTACTGCCATAATCAACTTATAGAATTTCAGAGTATATATAAATAGTTTGGCTTACTTAAAACTCCAGATATGTTTACTAACAGATTTTTAAAATTTGCACAAGCATGTTGTATTTTATATAAGTTATACTGACTGTTGCTTTACATAAGCTTTGCCCATTAGCAAATAAAAGTAGGTTGACTGTAATACCCAATTGAGGCCAGAAACATTATGTACTTCAACCTAGTATTCATTAAGAGTAAAGTGGACATATTTTTTAAAAAATTGCGCAAAATTTTCTGATATATCTGTATGCTGATTGAGAAAGTTTACAAGCAGCAAACTTGTTACTGAGCATAATTTTTAAAATTCATATTTAAAAAGGCCTGATGTATATGCAAATTCTCTGCAAGATACATTTACTAAAATTGAATTACCCATGCCAAATTTTAATGTATGCTTAAACACATGTGAAATATCTATCACTTTTGGCACTACTCTAATTTTGAAATTTTTAATTAAAAAAAACATGCAAAATACAAAATTACCCTTAATAACTTTCCATAACTTTTGATTGTACATTACATTTCAAAAGTATATTTAAATAAAGAAGATGAGTAAATATTCATGTTAGTTTGAAACAAAATTCAGATTATGCATGAGAGTATTCTCAAAATTTTTTTCTTAACATTCAGCTTTTGCTTTAAAGAAATGGAAAAATGTATATGTATAAATGGGGAGGCTCTTGACTGCAGACAGAATTCTCTTAATGTTTCCTGAACTTTTTAAACACTTTTAATCATTCAGTCAAAATAAAAATGTACACACATTTGTAAAAATAATTCAAACAGTATAAAACCAAACTCAGTTTTATCTAAAAGCATAAAAATACTCCAGTTCACATAAAATTTATTAGTGTGTGTAACTTTCATCAAATTTGAATTTATTGACTTATAAATTTTTCAATGAAGGGGTTTTATTGTGTAAAATAAAAGTAACATTTACACTATAGCCTCTTGCTTGGTATTTCTTCGCTTATGTGCTTTTACTTGAGCTGTATGTATAGTGGAATGACAGTAGTTTTGTAACTTTCTGGACTGAAGCATGTTAGTTGTAGAACCTTTGCTTTTATGTATATATATATATATATATATATATATATACTGTATTGCTGAATGCCTGTTCATTATTTTTTCTGCTACTTTTTATCACTCTTTGAAACAATACAGTTCACTATTATCTAGCTGCTTAACACTTTTTACATTAAACATTGAAGAATAGCTAGCTATTAATGTGTTTTTAAGAGAAATAGTGTGATATATTTCAGAGCTTGAAAATTACTTTTAAGTCAGTAAATAGCATATATTCACTAAGCAAATTTTGTGTATTAAAATGCTAGTGTTCACTTCATAGATTTTTTTATGCCTGTGCTCATCAAAGTCTACATTTTTTTTAATTATCTCTTTTTTTATTTTACTAATTTTTATTCACAATTTCATTTCAAAGAATTAAATTCAAAACTTATAAGTATATAAAATTTTATTCATCATCATCATTCTCACATTATTTCTTATGCATCAAATTTTCTATTTGACGCATAGCATCTCTTTGGTGCTTTTTTTTTTAAGGCCCTTCAACCTACAACATAAATATTCACAAAATTTTCCGACAGCATCATCGGTACTGTGTCTTTGATTCAAGAAGTATTCATGAATACTTTCTGTTGTTTCTTGAATCTTAGACATTAATGGATCCAGTTCAGTCTCCCTCTTGCGTTTCCTATTTTCTTTACTGGATCTGAAAATCAAAACATTTTTGTTAGTAAAAGTTCCAGACTATAAGAAGTAACTTTTATCAACTTAAATAATAAAAAGAAACGTTAAATAAATATTACAAATATAAATCAAAAATGTAAATTATTTTAAAGTACTTATTGAGTTGTTTCTTTGCCTATAATAATAAGTTAAAATTCATGAATTGGTGTTTGACATTTCTCGACTTAAGTTTTTCTTTTATTTATTTCATATAGATTCTCATTCTTTTATTTATTTCATATAGACATCCTGTATATAAATTTGAATGTATCACTGCTAAACATAATTACAATTTCTCATTTCTTAATTATGAATAAAGAGATGAACTAATTATCTTGTATTCATTTTATTTCTTTAATTTACGACTTTATGGTATTATGATTGGTGATCTCTTGTGTGACATTGGCGATGGATTGGTTTAATAGGAAAGTATCCATTTCTTCTAAGAAATTTAATAACCATTATTACTTGTGGTTCTGATAAATATCAGTGAATAAATTTTGTACTGTTAACACTCATCTTTTATCTTACACACAATTTGAAGTATTTTAAAAATGTTACTCACAAAGATCATTGCACATATGTTAGATATTCATAACAGTTTTGCATTCTAGCATTAAGAGCACTTTATCAATATTAAAATAAGCAAGTTTAAATATTAACAAAATAAAAAGTTATTCAGATCATGGATTTAGACAAGGGGGTGTTAAAATTATAATAATTCAATTTGAATGAGTACCATTTTTTAAACTTTTTAAAATGGATTATGTACTTATTTTTCTCAGAACCTCCCCCACAAAACTAAATCCTAACTACACCCATGATTCAGTTCAAATATATTACATAAAAAAAGTATAATACCCAGGTGTAGGTGTTGAGAAACTTGTAAATGCCAATGGAGGGGAATTGGCGCCATCCAAGTTATTTTCACTTTCAGATTCATTATCATCCCTAAAAATGAACATTGTTTTTGCATAAAATTCTGAAATACATTGTGATTTATATTCATTTCAATTTACAACATTTCTAAATAAAAGAGAAGGAAAATCACTAGGTAGAGGATTTAAAATTCTCCTTTGCATGGTGAATTTTTCAAGCGAAATCCTCAGATGTAATATAAGATAGATCCAAATACACTTAAAAAGTTTTTTTTTATGTCAATTTATGCTTGATTTACTATTGAATATTTAATTATTTTCCAGTGTATTAATAAATAATTTTTAAAATTGTTTTTTACATAAGAATATAAAAAAATAACTTAATACAGCACTTACATGATTTGAGGATCATCAAATACTGGCTGCGAGGCAGTCAGCTGAGGAGTTTCCCCTATGCTGCTTATGGAGCTAAAAATGTTAAAATAATAAACAACATATTATTCATATAAACGAAGACTTTTAGGTTGTGCAAAATTTTATAACATAATACACAACATATGCTTCCACCGAGTCTTAAACTGTTCAACTAAACAAATATAAAGTTGAATTAATAAAAAATATAAAGTTGTTTCTAAATATTAAAGTATGCATTCCTAAATTATGATAGAAACACAGATTTACAAAATCTGATGCACTTTTATTCATTATTAAATTTTAAATTATCCTAAATTTTATAAACCATGGTTTTAATTTTAAATTCTATTCATATTTCACACTTTATTGACTAAATCTCAAGAACAGTACCATAAAAGATTTATCTCCTTCATGTTTAATTACTTTGATCAAAATGATACTTAGATAAAAGAAAATCTTTGGTTATACATCTCCTGTAAATGTACTGTGTTAAACCTTAAATATGATCAAATATACAGAGAGTAAATAAAAGTTTTCTAAACTTTCAACTATTTTTTAAGACTTTCATACTGCAAAAATTGTTTTATATTCACCAATTTTCAATATAACAATTTTTCAGCAAACTGACCAGAGTATATACCATATCATAAAATTGAAAAATATATTTCAATTAACTGGTGCAAGATTATCTCTTAAAATTATCAACGATATTTATAGTTGTTAAAATTTACATATTTACAGTTTACAACAAACAACAAGCAGTTAATCATTTTATATCAATTTATACAGACTCAGCTTAAATACACTTTACAAAAACTAACTGTTCAATTAAAAATCTCAAAATTGTTACTTACCCGATCAATTAAGCTGAGAAGAAATCTCATGCCAGGCTTTCTTTACGCTATGCTTGTTGAAATATTCTCGAAGAAAGCGAAGATTACAATCAAAATTCTCGGGAATTAGATCCGCCATGATGCGACAGCACAAAACTCGCGACAAATATACTGCATGCGCTATCCGCGAGACGGCGATCAGACTCAGACAAGATAGCGCTATAGCGTCTGACGTTTCATTGGTGTGAGTACTCGGCGCGGAAATAACTGGTTTTCCAATGCAGTGTATGTCAGACATGCGCTATCGTGTCGCGTGCTTTTTTGGTGTGAGGCCTGCCTTAGGCAGGCCTCACACCGAAAAAGCAGACTTTTCAGACAGCCGCTCGCTGCTACCTCCACAAGCGTCAGCAATGCGACACGTGAGATAAATGTCGAAAGTATCCGCACACCGGAGAAACGTACTTTTTGACACACGCATGCGCCGTACAAGGTAAACAAACGCGCTATCGCAAGCATGTGGTAGCGCCATATTCAATTGTAGAGAACACGATGTCTGGATGGCCTGAGCTCAAAGATTCGTCTTCGGATGAAGACTTCGATTTAATACTGATCCATCACTTGAATAAAAATAAAAACGAAAAAGACAGCGAATACATTTTGTTGATTAAGCCAAGTATTACATACATTGCACATTAAGCAATTAGTGCTAAGTTTGATGGATTTTCAAGATGATAAAAAAAATGCTGATCTTTTCACAAATCCTTTTTTTAATTTCTCTGCAAGACGTTAATTGTTACCCCCTGAAATCCAAATCGAAATTATTGACCTACAGTACCATACTACACTGAACAGCAAATATAAGGAACTTATTTCAACTGCAAGTGATCCTAATTAAATTGAATTTTAGAAATTTGTACCAACAAGCAATTTTTCAAATTTACACAATTTGGCTGTCAGATATTGTTGTAGGTTTGGATCAACATATGTTTTCTATTATGAACATAATAAAATCAAAATATTGTTCAAGATTAACTGATATGCACCTAAAACACCTAATTTTGTTAGCATCTTCAAGAACTAATCCTAATATATATGACTCAAAAGCCACATTTATTAAGTACTCCCTGTTTAATAGTTATTTAGAATTAAATGTTTCAAATTATCCATTTTTATTTTGTACATAACCTAACTGACTGAGCCTTTAAAAATGCTTATTAATGATTATTAAAAATGCTTATATAAGTTTGTTTATTTGTTTGATTTATTTATTATTTTTTAAATCTCCACTACTCAGCCTTATATCAAAAAAATATGCTACTTGAGTAAAAATCCCATAATCAACCTATAAATAACATTTTTTACTTTTTTATAATTTTTAGTATGTTGGAAAAGTTGGAAGTGACACACATATTATTTTTTCTTCAGATAGTGGCACTCTTCCCAAAACGGCTGGCCACCTCTGAGTTAGTGCATCAAGTTTAGTATTTTCAATCAGCAATTTTATATTTTGATGGGTAGTGCATACACTTCAAGAAATAAAAACATGCACTAATGTATTTGATATTATACAAAAACAAAAATAGCACGATAACAAAACGATTCAACAAAAATAGCATGATATTCTTGATATATAGTCGATAGAAATTTCGACAAAATATTACTGAGGGTTTTAGTTGTCATGTTTAGTGTATATCATCTCTATAACATTTGGATAGTTAAAAATATCAGACCTTTACAAAGTGACATCTTAGGATTACAGATCAGTTTGCACTAAATCCATTATCTGGTAATAGAAAATCATTATTCCAACAAATTATTCTAGTAGAATTTACTGTTTGACTTATTTAGCTTGCAGTTATGGAGGTGATAACTTAAGTACTAAGCAGTATGGGGTCTCTAATTACTGTATATGTAAAATTCATATATGTAAAACAATACTTTGGTAATTTTGCATTGTCTATGAAGGTTTTAGAGAGTTTTACAGTCTTAAAGACTATAGGCATAAGAACTAATATAGTCTTCTTAATAAATTTGATTGAAACTGGTCCATGACTGCTGAGTCAGTACCTGAGGGATATGTCTTCTGTATTTTTGTATCCATGAGATAGAGGAAAGATGAGTTCTTATACATTTTTTTAAAAATTGAAGCATTGGCCAAAATATATATGCATACACACACACACACACACACACACATATATATATATATATGTGTGTGTGTGTGTGTGTAAGGGAAATAAATTAAATAAAGGAATAAAGGAATCTTTGAAAGTAAGAAAATTCTTCTCTTGTATGGTCTTGAGACATTACTTAATTTTAAAATGACATTTAATTTAGGGAATAGGCTCTTACAGCTTCTAAATGGCTTTTAAAGTACTTTTACTGGAGAATATTATGTGTTTCCTGAAAAGTTAATAGTGTATAGATCTGTAGGTTCTGGACTTGACTTAAAAATGATTAACTTCAATTTCACGTTACTCAAATAACTTTTATGCACATTTAGCTATGTGAATAGTGATACTATCATCTAGAAAAATTTTATCACCTAAAGAAAACTTTTATATTGAAATCTCTTTAGAGGCTTTTGATATCTGAAAGCCTCTAAAGAACTATATTTATGTTCCTTGGCAGTTAAATTATTGATAAGTACAAGGTGATAATAGGATCATAGGGTATATGACACTGAAAATACTATCAGTATCATGATTTTTTTCTTAAATCCTGTTGAATATTAGGCATTGAATAATCTAGGCTACAAGTCCCTTTTGGGGTTGTTGTATTAGTTCTTTTCAAAAAATAAAAAAGTACAAATGGTAGTTTATCAAGTTATACTACATGTACACACAATCATTGGCTACAAGCACATTATACCTATGAAATTCTTACTCACTCCACTATTTCTGAACAATAGAAGTATATTGTGTTGTTAGTGGTTTGGCAATTACTGATCTGTCAAAACTATTTTATTTATGAAAGGGACTCCTGCCTCTTTGGTTTAAATAGGTTCTTTAGATATGTATTTAACTTTGCAATCTCTTTTATTACAATTCAGACTTTTCGATACAGTTATCTTTAATCAACCAATGAATTAACTAGCTTAATAACAAAAGAAATATAACTTGTATAGAAAAGACTTGAAATCCTCATTTGAAAACTGCCTTTAAATTGAGACTATTTATTTAATATTTAGGATAATCTTGGTTAGAAGTAGATCAATTACTGCAGTAACACTATTAGAAATTTCATTAAATTTACAGTTTTTCAGTGGGAGTATTTAAAATATTATTACTAATTATTACTGCCATAATCAACTTATAGAATTTCAGAGTATATATAAATAGTTTGGCTTACTTAAAACTCCAGATATGTTTACTAACAGATTTTTAAAATTTGCACAAGCATGTTGTATTTTATATAAGTTATACTGACTGTTGCTTTACATAAGCTTTGCCCATTAGCAAATAAAAGTAGGTTGACTGTAATACCCAATTGAGGCCAGAAACATTATGTACTTCAACCTAGTATTCATTAAGAGTAAAGTGGACATATTTTTAAAAAAATTGCGCAAAATTTTCTGATATATCTGTATGCTGATTGAGAAAGTTTACAAGCAGCAAACTTGTTACTGAGCATAATTTTTAAAATTCATATTTAAAAAGGCCTGATGTATATGCAAATTCTCTGCAAGATACATTTACTAAAATTGAATTACCCATGCCAAATTTTAATGTATGCTTAAACACATGTGAAATATCTATCACTTTTGGCACTACTCTAATTTTGAAATTTTTAATTAAAAAAAACATGCAAAATACAAAATTACCCTTAATAACTTTCCATAACTTTTGATTGTACATTACATTTCAAAAGTATATTTAAATAAAGAAGATGAGTAAATATTCATGTTAGTTTGAAACAAAATTCAGATTATGCATGAGAGTATTCTCAAAATTTTTTTCTTAACATTCAGCTTTTGCTTTAAAGAAATGGAAAAATGTATATGTATAAATGGGGAGGCTCTTGACTGCAGACAGAATTCTCTTAATGTTTCCTGAACTTTTTAAACACTTTTAATCATTCAGTCAAAATAAAAATGTACACACATTTGTAAAAATAATTCAAACAGTATAAAACCAAACTCAGTTTTATCTAAAAGCATAAAAATACTCCAGTTCACATAAAATTTATTAGTGTGTGTAACTTTCATCAAATTTGAATTTATTGACTTATAAATTTTTCAATGAAGGGGTTTTATTGTGTAAAATAAAGGTAACATTTACACTATAGCCTCTTGCTTGGTATTTCTTCGCTTATGTGCTTTTACTTGAGCTGTATGTATAGTGGAATGACAGTAGTTTTGTAACTTTCTGGACTGAAGCATGTTAGTTGTAGAACCTTTGCTTTTATGTATATATATATATATATATATATATACTGTATTGCTGAATGCCTGTTCATTATTTTTTCTGCTACTTTTTATCACTCTTTGAAACAATACAGTTCACTATTATCTAGCTGCTTAACACTTTTTACATTAAACATTGAAGAATAGCTAGCTATTAATGTGTTTTTAAGAGAAATAGTGTGATATATTTCAGAGCTTGAAAATTACTTTTAAGTCAGTAAATAGCATATATTCACTAAGCAAATTTTGTGTATTAAAATGCTAGTGTTCACTTCATAGATTTTTTTATGCCTGTGCTCATCAAAGTCTACATTTTTTTTAATTATCTCTTTTTTTATTTTACTAATTTTTATTCACAATTTCATTTCAAAGAATTAAATTCAAAACTTATAAGTATATAAAATTTTATTCATCATCATCATTCTCACATTATTTCTTATGCATCAAATTTTCTATTTGACGCATAGCATCTCTTTGGTGCTTTTTTTTTTAAGGCCCTTCAACCTACAACATAAATATTCACAAAATTTTCCGACAGCATCATCGGTACTGTGTCTTTGATTCAAGAAGTATTCATGAATACTTTCTGTTGTTTCTTGAATCTTAGACATTAATGGATCCAGTTCAGTCTCCCTCTTGCGTTTCCTATTTTCTTTACTGGATCTGAAAATCAAAACATTTTTGTTAGTAAAAGTTCCAGACTATAAGAAGTAAGTTTTATCAACTTAAATAATAAAAAGAAACGTTAAATAAATATTACAAATATAAATCAAAAATGTAAATTATTTTAAAGTACTTATTGAGTTGTTTCTTTGCCTATAATAATAAGTTAAAATTCATGAATTGGTGTTTGACATTTCTCGACTTAAGTTTTTCTTTTATTTATTTCATATAGATTCTAATTCTTATTACTTTCTATATAGACATCCTGTATATAAATTTGAATGTATCACTGCTAAACATAATTGCAATTTCTCATTTCTTAATTATGAATAAAGAGATGAACTAATTATCTTGTATTCATTTTATTTCTTTAATTTACGACTTTATGGTATTATGATTGGTGACCTCTTGTGTGACATTGGCGATGGATTGGTTTAATAGGAAAGTATCCATTTCTTCTAAGAAATTTAATAACCATTATTACTTGTGGTTCTGATAAATATCAGTGAATAAATTTTGTACTGTTAGCACTCATCTTTTATCTTACACACAATTTGAAGTATTTTAAAAATGTTACTCACAAAGATCATTGCACATATGTTAGATATTCATAACAGTTTTGCATTCTAGCATTAAGAGCACTTTATCAATATTAAAATAAGCAAGTTTAAATATTAACAAAATAAAAAGTTATTCAGATCATGGATTTAGACAAGGGGGTGTTAAAATTATAATAATTCAATTTGAATGAGTACCATTTTTTAAACTTTTTAAAATGGATTATGTACTTATTTTTCTCAGAACTTCCCCCACAAAACTAAATCCTAACTACACCCATGATTCAGTTCAAATATATTACATAAAAAAAGTATAATACCCAGGTGTAGGTGTTGAGAAACTTGTAAATGCCAATGGAGGGGAATTGGCGCCATCCAAGTTATTTTCACTTTCAGATTCATTATCATCCCTAAAAATGAACATTGTTTTTGCATAAAATTCTGAAATACATTGTGATTTATATTCATTTCAATTTACAACATTTCTAAATAAAAGAGAAGGAAAATCACTAGGTAGAGGATTTAAAATTCTCCTTTGCATGGTGAATTTTTCAAGCGAAATCCTCAGATGTAATATAAGATAGATCCAAATACACTTAAAAAGTTTTTTTTTATGTCAATTTATGCTTGATTTACTATTGAATATTTAATTATTTTCCAGTGTATTAATAAATAATTTTTAAAATTGTTTTTTACATAAGAATATAAAAAAATAACTTAATACAGCACTTACATGATTTGAGGATCATCAAATACTGGCTGCGAGGCAGTCAGCTGAGGAGTTTCCCCTATGCTGCTTATGGAGCTAAAAATGTTAAAATAATAAACAACATATTATTCATATAAACGAAGACTTTTAGGTTGTGCAAAATTTTATAACATAATACACAACATATGCTTCCACCGAGTCTTAAACTGTTCAACTAAACAAATATAAAGTTGAATTAATAAAAAATATAAAGTTGTTTCTAAATATTAAAGTATGCATTCCTAAATTATGATAGAAACACAGATTTACAAAATCTGATGCACTTTTATTCATTATTAAATTTTAAATTATCCTAAATTTTATAAACCATGGTTTTAATTTTAAATTCTATTCATATTTCACACTTTATTGACTAAATCTCAAGAACAGTACCATAAAAGATTTATCTCCTTCATGTTTAATTACTTTGATCAAAATGATACTTAGATAAAAGAAAATCTTTGGTTATACATCTCCTGTAAATGTACTGTGTTAAACCTTAAATATGATCAAATATACAGAGAGTAAATAAAAGTTTTCTAAACTTTCAACTATTTTTTAAGACTTTCATACTGCAAAAATTGTTTTATATTCACCAATTTTCAATATAACAATTTTTCAGCAAACTGACCAGAGTATATACCATATCATAAAATTGAAAAATATATTTCAATTAACTGGTGCAAGATTATCTCTTAAAATTATCAACGATATTTATAGTTGTTAAAATTTACATATTTACAGTTTACAACAAACAACAAGCAGTTAATCATTTTATATCAATTTATACAGACTCAGCTTAAATACACTTTACAAAAACTAACTGTTCAATTAAAAATCTCAAAATTGTTACTTACCCGATCAATTAAGCTGAGAAGAAATCTCATGCCAGGCTTTCTTTACGCTATGCTTGTTGAAATATTCTCGAAGAAAGCGAAGATTACAATCAAAATTCTCGGGAATTAGATCCGCCATGATGCGACAGCACAAAACTCGCGACAAATATACTGCATGCGCTATCCGCGAGACGGCGATCAGACTCAGACAAGATAGCGCTATAGCGTCTGACGTTTCATTGGTGTGAGTACTCGGCGCGGAAATAACTGGTTTTCCAATGCAGTGTATGTCAGACATGCGCTATCGTGTCGCGTGCTTTTTTGGTGTGAGGCCTGCCTTAGGCAGGCCTCACACCGAAAAAGCAGACTTTTCAGACAGCCGCTCGCTGCTACCTCCACAAGCGTCAGCAATGCGACACGTGAGATAAATGTCGAAAGTATCCGCACACCGGAGAAACGTACTTTTTGACACACGCATGCGCCGTACAAGGTAAACAAACGCGCTATCGCAAGCATGTGGTAGCGCCATATTCAATTGTAGAGAACACGATGTCTGGATGGCCTGAGCTCAAAGATTCGTCTTCGGATGAAGACTTCGATTTAATACTGATCCATCACTTGAATAAAAATAAAAACGAAAAAGACAGCGAATACATTTTGTTGATTAAGCCAAGTATTACATACATTGCACATTAAGCAATTAGTGCTAAGTTTGATGGATTTTCAAGATGATAAAAAAAATGCTGATCTTTTCACAAATCCTTTTTTTAATTTCTCTGCAAGACGTTAATTGTTACCCCCTGAAATCCAAATCGAAATTATTGACCTACAGTACCATACTACACTGAACAGCAAATATAAGGAACTTATTTCAACTGCAAGTGATCCTAATTAAATTGAATTTTAGAAATTTGTACCAACAAGCAATTTTTCAAATTTACACAATTTGGCTGTCAGATATTGTTGTAGGTTTGGATCAACATATGTTTTCTATTATGAACATAATAAAATCAAAATATTGTTCAAGATTAACTGATATGCACCTAAAACACCTAATTTTGTTAGCATCTTCAAGAACTAATCCTAATATATATGACTCAAAAGCCACATTTATTAAGTACTCCCTGTTTAATAGTTATTTAGAATTAAATGTTTCAAATTATCCATTTTTATTTTGTACATAACCTAACTGACTGAGCCTTTAAAAATGCTTATTAATGATTATTAAAAATGCTTATATAAGTTTGTTTATTTGTTTGATTTATTTATTATTTTTTAAATCTCCACTACTCAGCCTTATATGAAAAAAATATGCTACTTGAGTAAAAATCCCATAATCAACCTATAAATAACATTTTTTACTTTTTTATAATTTTTAGTATGTTGGAAAAGTTGGAAGTGACACACATATTATTTTTTCTTCAGATAGTGGCACTCTTCCCAAAACGGCTGGCCACCTCTGAGTTAGTGCATCAAGTTTAGTATTTTCAATCAGCAATTTTATATTTTGATGGGTAGTGCATACACTTCAAGAAATAAAAACATGCACTAATGTATTTGATATTATACAAAAACAAAAATAGCACGATAACAAAACGATTCAACAAAAATAGCATGATATTCTTGATATATAGTCGATAGAAATTTCGACAAAATATTACTGAGGGTTTTAGTTGTCATGTTTAGTGTATATCATCTCTATAACATTTGGATAGTTAAAAATATCAGACCTTTACAAAGTGACATCTTAGGATTACAGATCAGTTTGCACTAAATCCATTATCTGGTAATAGAAAATCATTATTCCAACAAATTATTCTAGTAGAATTTACTGTTTGACTTATTTAGCTTGCAGTTATGGAGGTGATAACTTAAGTACTAAGCAGTATGGGGTCTCTAATTACTGTATATGTAAAATTCATATATGTAAAACAATACTTTGGTAATTTTGCATTGTCTATGAAGGTTTTAGAGAGTTTTACAGTCTTAAAGACTATAGGCATAAGAACTAATATAGTCTTCTTAATAAATTTGATTGAAACTGGTCCATGACTGCTGAGTCAGTACCTGAGGGATATGTCTTCTGTATTTTTGTATCCATGAGATAGAGGAAAGATGAGTTCTTATACATTTTTTTAAAAATTGAAGCATTGGCCAAAATATATATGCATACACACACACACACACACACACACACACATATATATATATATATGTGTGTGTGTGTGTGTGTAAGGGAAATAAATTAAATAAAGGAATAAAGGAATCTTTGAAAGTAAGAAAATTCTTCTCTTGTATGGTCTTGAGACATTACTTAATTTTAAAATGACATTTAATTTAGGGAATAGGCTCTTACAGCTTCTAAATGGCTTTTAAAGTACTTTTATGGAGAATATTATGTGTTTCCTGAAAAGTTAATAGTGTATAGATCTGTAGGTTCTGGACTTGACTTAAAAATGATTAAATTCAATTTCACGTTACTCAAATAACTTTTATGCACATTTAGCTATGTGAATAGTGATACTATCATCTAGAAAAATTTTATCACCTAAAGAAAACTTTTATATTGAAATCTCTTTAGAGGCTTTTGATATCTGAAAGCCTCTAAAGAACTATATTTTTGTTCCTTGGCAGTTAAATTATTGATAAGTACAAGGTGATAATAGGATCATAGGATATATGACACCTAAAATACTATCAGTATCATGATTTTTTTCTTAAATCCTGTTGAATATTAGGCATTGAATAATCTAGGCTACAAGTCCCTTTTGGGGTTGTTGTATTAGTTCTTTTCAAATAATAAAAAAGTACAAATGGTAGTTTATCAAGTTATACTACATGTACACACAATCATTGGCTACAAGCACATTATACCTATGAAATTCTTACTCACTCCACTATTTCTGAACAATAGAAGTATATTGTGTTGTTAGTGGTTTGGCAATTACTGATCTGTCAAAACTATTTTATTTATGAAAGGGACTCCTGCCTCTTTGGTTTAAATAGGTTCTTTAGATATGTATTTAACTTTGCAATCTCTTTTATTACAATTCAGACTTTTCGATACAGTTATCTTTAATCAACCAATGAATTAACTAGCTTAATAACAAAAGAAATATAACTTGTATAGAAAAGACTTGAAATCCTCATTTGAAAACTGCCTTTAAATTGAGACTATTTATTTAATATTTAGGATAATCTTGGTTAGAAGTAGATCAATTACTGCAGTAACACTATTAGAAATTTCATTAAATTTACAGTTTTTCAGTGGGAGTATTTAAAATATTATTACTAATTATTACTGCCATAATCAACTTATAGAATTTCAGAGTATATATAAATAGTTTGGCTTACTTAAAACTCCAGATATGTTTACTAACAGATTTTTAAAATTTGCACAAGCATGTTGTATTTTATATAAGTTATACTGACTGTTGCTTTACATAAGCTTTGCCCATTAGCAAATAAAAGTAGGTTGACTGTAATACCCAATTGAGGCCAGAAACATTATGTACTTCAACCTAGTATTCATTAAGAGTAAAGTGGACATATTTTTTAAAAAAATTGCGCAAAATTTTCTGATATATCTGTATGCTGATTGAGAAAGTTTACAAGCAGCAAACTTGTTACTGAGCATAATTTTTAAAATTCATATTTAAAAAGGCCTGATGTATATGCAAATTCTCTGCAAGATACATTTACTAAAATTGAATTACCCATGCCAAATTTTAATGTATGCTTAAACACATGTGAAATATCTATCACTTTTGGCACTACTCTAATTTTGAAATTTTTAATTAAAAAAAACATGCAAAATACAAAATTACCCTTAATAACTTTCCATAACTTTTGATTGTACATTACATTTCAAAAGTATATTTAAATAAAGAAGATGAGTAAATATTCATGTTAGTTTGAAACAAAATTCAGATTATGCATGAGAGTATTCTCAAAATTTTTTTCTTAACATTCAGCTTTTGCTTTAAAGAAATGGAAAAATGTATATGTATAAATGGGGAGGCTCTTGACTGCAGACAGAATTCTCTTAATGTTTCCTGAACTTTTTAAACACTTTTAATCATTCAGTCAAAATAAAAATGTACACACATTTGTAAAAATAATTCAAACAGTATAAAACCAAACTCAGTTTTATCTAAAAGCATAAAAATACTCCAGTTCACATAAAATTTATTAGTGTGTGTAACTTTCATCAAATTTGAATTTATTGACTTATAAATTTTTCAATGAAGGGGTTTTATTGTGTAAAATAAAAGTAACATTTACACTATAGCCTCTTGCTTGGTATTTCTTCGCTTATGTGCTTTTACTTGAGCTGTATGTATAGTGGAATGACAGTAGTTTTGTAACTTTCTGGACTGAAGCATGTTAGTTGTAGAACCTTTGCTTTTATGTATATATATATATATATATATATATACTGTATTGCTGAATGCCTGTTCATTATTTTTTCTGCTACTTTTTATCACTCTTTGAAACAATACAGTTCACTATTATCTAGCTGCTTAACACTTTTTACATTAAACATTGAAGAATAGCTAGCTATTAATGTGTTTTTAAGAGAAATAGTGTGATATATTTCAGAGCTTGAAAATTACTTTTAAGTCAGTAAATAGCATATATTCACTAAGCAAATTTTGTGTATTAAAATGCTAGTGTTCACTTCATAGATTTTTTTATGCCTGTGCTCATCAAAGTCTACATTTTTTTTAATTATCTCTTTTTTTATTTTACTAATTTTTATTCACAATTTCATTTCAAAGAATTAAATTCAAAACTTATAAGTATATAAAATTTTATTCATCATCATCATTCTCACATTATTTCTTATGCATCAAATTTTCTATTTGACGCATAGCATCTCTTTGGTGCTTTTTTTTTTAAGGCCCTTCAACCTACAACATAAATATTCACAAAATTTTCCGACAGCATCATCGGTACTGTGTCTTTGATTCAAGAAGTATTCATGAATACTTTCTGTTGTTTCTTGAATCTTAGACATTAATGGATCCAGTTCAGTCTCCCTCTTGCGTTTCCTATTTTCTTTACTGGATCTGAAAATCAAAACATTTTTGTTAGTAAAAGTTCCAGACTATAAGAAGTAACTTTTATCAACTTAAATAATAAAAAGAAACGTTAAATAAATATTACAAATATAAATCAAAAATGTAAATTATTTTAAAGTACTTATTGAGTTGTTTCTTTGCCTATAATAATAAGTTAAAATTCATGAATTGGTGTTTGACATTTCTCGACTTAAGTTTTTCTTTTATTTATTTCATATAGATTCTCATTCTTTATTTATTTCATATAGACATCCTGTATATAAATTTGAATGTATCACTGCTAAACATAATTACAATTTCTCATTTCTTAATTATGAATAAAGAGATGAACTAATTACCTTGTATTCATTTTATTTCTTTAATTTACGACTTTATGGTATTATGATTGGTGATCTCTTGTGTGACATTGGCGATGGATTGGTTTAATAGGAAAGTATCCATTTCTTCTAAGAAATTTAATAACCATTATTACTTGTGGTTCTGATAAATATCAGTGAATAAATTTTGTACTGTTAACACTCATCTTTTATCTTACACACAATTTGAAGTATTTTAAAAATGTTACTCACAAAGATCATTGCACATATGTTAGATATTCATAACAGTTTTGCATTCTAGCATTAAGAGCACTTTATCAATATTAAAATAAGCAAGTTTAAATATTAACAAAATAAAAAGTTATTCAGATCATGGATTTAGACAAGGGGGTGTTAAAATTATAATAATTCAATTTGAATGAGTACCATTTTTTAAACTTTTTAAAATGGATTATGTACTTATTTTTCTCAGAACCTCCCCCACAAAACTAAATCCTAACTACACCCATGATTCAGTTCAAATATATTACATAAAAAAAGTATAATACCCAGGTGTAGGTGTTGAGAAACTTGTAAATGCCAATGGAGGGGAATTGGCGCCATCCAAGTTATTTTCACTTTCAGATTCATTATCATCCCTAAAAATGAACATTGTTTTTGCATAAAATTCTGAAATACATTGTGATTTATATTCATTTCAATTTACAACATTTCTAAATAAAAGAGAAGGAAAATCACTAGGTAGAGGATTTAAAATTCTCCTTTGCATGGTGAATTTTTCAAGCGAAATCCTCAGATGTAATATAAGATAGATCCAAATACACTTAAAAAGTTTTTTTTTATGTCAATTTATGCTTGATTTACTATTGAATATTTAATTATTTTCCAGTGTATTAATAAATAATTTTTAAAATTGTTTTTTACATAAGAATATAAAAAAATAACTTAATACAGCACTTACATGATTTGAGGATCATCAAATACTGGCTGCGAGGCAGTCAGCTGAGGAGTTTCCCCTATGCTGCTTATGGAGCTAAAAATGTTAAAATAATAAACAACATATTATTCATATAAACGAAGACTTTTAGGTTGTGCAAAATTTTATAACATAATACACAACATATGCTTCCACCGAGTCTTAAACTGTTCAACTAAACAAATATAAAGTTGAATTAATAAAAAATATAAAGTTGTTTCTAAATATTAAAGTATGCATTCCTAAATTATGATAGAAACACAGATTTACAAAATCTGATGCACTTTTATTCATTATTAAATTTTAAATTATCCTAAATTTTATAAACCATGGTTTTAATTTTAAATTCTATTCATATTTCACACTTTATTGACTAAATCTCAAGAACAGTACCATAAAAGATTTATCTCCTTCATGTTTAATTACTTTGATCAAAATGATACTTAGATAAAAGAAAATCTTTGGTTATACATCTCCTGTAAATGTACTGTGTTAAACCTTAAATATGATCAAATATACAGAGAGTAAATAAAAGTTTTCTAAACTTTCAACTATTTTTTAAGACTTTCATACTGCAAAAATTGTTTTATATTCACCAATTTTCAATATAACAATTTTTCAGCAAACTGACCAGAGTATATACCATATCATAAAATTGAAAAATATATTTCAATTAACTGGTGCAAGATTATCTCTTAAAATTATCAACGATATTTATAGTTGTTAAAATTTACATATTTACAGTTTACAACAAACAACAAGCAGTTAATCATTTTATATCAATTTATACAGACTCAGCTTAAATACACTTTACAAAAACTAACTGTTCAATTAAAAATCTCAAAATTGTTACTTACCCGATCAATTAAGCTGAGAAGAAATCTCATGCCAGGCTTTCTTTACGCTATGCTTGTTGAAATATTCTCGAAGAAAGCGAAGATTACAATCAAAATTCTCGGGAATTAGATCCGCCATGATGCGACAGCACAAAACTCGCGACAAATATACTGCATGCGCTATCCGCGAGACGGCGATCAGACTCAGACAAGATAGCGCTATAGACAGCCGCTCGCTGCTATGTCAGCAATGCGACACGTGAGATAAATGTCTAAAGTATCCGCACACCGGAGAAACGTACTTTTTGACACACGCATGCGCCGTACAAGGTAAACAAATGCGCTATCGCAAGCATATGGTAGCGCCATATTCAATTGTAGAGAACACGATGTCTGGATTCCCTGAGCTCAAAGATTCGTCTTCGGATGAAGACTTCGATTTAATGCTGATCCATCACTTGAATAAAAATAAAAACGAAAAAGACAGCGAATACATTTTGTTGATTAAACCAAGTATTACATTCATTGCACATTAAGCAATTAGTGCTAAGTTTGATGATTTTCAAGATGATAAAAAAAATGCTGATCTTTTCACAAATCCTTTTTTTAATTTCTCTGCAAGACGTTAATTGTTACCCCCTGAAATCCAAATCGAAATTATTGACCTACAGTACCATACTACACTGAACAGCAAATATAAGGAACTTATTTCAACTGCAAGTGATCCTAATTAAATTAATTTTTAGAAATTTGTACCAACAAGCAATTTTTCAAATTTACACAATTTGGCTGTCAGATATTGTTGTAGGTTTGGATCAACATATGTTTTCTATTATGAACATAATAAAATCAAAATATTGTTCAAGATTAACTGATATGCACCTAAAACACCTAATTTTGTTAGCATCTTCAAGAACTAATCCTAATATATATGACTCAAAAGCCACATTAATTAAGTACTCCCTGTTTAATAGTTATTTAGAATTAAATGTTTCAAATTATCCATTTTTATTTTGTACATAACCTAACTGACTGAGCCTTTAAAAATGCTTATTAATGATTATTAAAAATGCTTATATAAGTTTGTTTATTTGTTTGATTTATTTATTATTTTTTAAATCTCCACTACTCAGCCTTATATGAAAAAAATATGCTACTTGAGTAAAAATCCCATAATCAACCTATAAATAACATTTTTTACTTTTTTATAATTTTTAGTATGTTGGAAAAGTTGGAAGTGACACACATATTATTTTTTCTTCAGATAGTGGCACTCTTCCCAAAACGGCTGGCCACCTCTGAGTTAGTGCATCAAGTTTAGTATTTTCAATCAGCAATTTTATATTTTGATGGGTAGTGCATACACTTCAAGAAATAAAAACATGCACTATTGTATTTGATATTATACAAAAACAAAAATAGCACGATAACTAAACGATTCAACAAAAATAGCATGATATTCTTGATATATAGTCGATAGAAATTTCAACAAAATATTACTGAGGGTTTTAGTTGTCATGTTTAGTGTATATCATCTCTATAACATTTGGATAGTTAAAAATATCAGACCTTTACAAAGTGACATCTTAGGATTACAGATCAGTTTGCACTAAATCCATTATCTGGTAATAGAAAATCATTATTCCAACAAATTATTCTAGTAT
>OU015499.1:125630865-125643365 GCA_907164885.2 Dolomedes plantarius | reverse complement strand
CTGTAACAAAGCGAGGCTGCAACAATAACGATTGCATGGTTTGTCGTCCTTAAGTTTCGTATTAGCCGTAATATTTTATTTAAACCAGTGAAATACGGAGTGGATGAATGAATACTGTAACAAAGCGAGGCTGCAACAATAACGATTGCATGGTTTGTCGTCCTTAAGTTTCGTATTAGCCGTAATATTTTATTTAAACCAATGAAATACGGAGCGAATGAATGAATACTGTAACAAATCGAGGCTGGAGCAATAACGATTGCATGGTTTGTCGCCCTTAAGTTTCGTATTAGCCGTAATATTTTATTTAAACCAGTGAAATACGGAGTGGATGAATGAATACTGTAACAAAGCGAGGCTGCAACAATAACGATTGCATGGTTTGTCGTCCTTAAGTTTCGTATTAGCCGTAATATTTTATTTAAACCAGTGAAATACGGAGTGGATGAATGAATACTGTAACAAAGCGAGGCTGCAACAATAACGATTGCATGGTTTGTCGTCCTTAAGTTTCGTATTAGCCGTAATATTTTATTTAAACCAATGAAATACGGAGTGAATGAATGAATACTGTAACAAATCGAGGCTGGAGCAATAACGATTGCATGGTTTGTCGCCCTTAAGTTTCGTATTAGCCGTAATATTTTATTTAAACCAGTGAAATACGGAGTGGATGAATGAATACTGTAACAAAGCGAGGCTGCAACAATAACGATTGCATGGTTTGTCGTCCTTAAGTTTCGTATTAGCCGTAATATTTTATTTAAACCAGTGAAATACGGAGTGGATGAATGAATACTGTAACAAAGCGAGGCTGGAGCAATAACGATTGCATGGTTTGTCGTCCTTAAGTTTCGTATTAGCCGTAATATTTTATTTAAACCAGTGAAATACGGAGTAGATGAATGAGTGAGGCTGGCAGATTAGCGTGATTTTGCGCTGCCGATTTTAAAGGAATCTGTTGTTTCACCTTTAGATACACGATATTCACATTCATGTCACTGTCCTGCATTAAATCAACCAATGGATCGGTCAGCTTAATACTCAAATGTTATGAGCAGTCACCGCGATAATTTTCGGTTTTAACCCTGCACAGGTCGCGCGGCGTCTGACAGACGCCAATAGCACTTTGTTTACATTTTGCGTATTGATGGATTGCTAAGTATGCCCAGCAGATGTCAGTACCTTTGAAGTGTCTATGTATGAGTCATAACTAACAAATAAAACTCCCGCAGTTACTGTCATTCTTTTATAGTAAACGGATATATACCAAAACACCCGATTGGCCTTTCACCAAATTTGTAAAAATTGCTAATAGAAATTCATTTTTATAAAATTTGCTTTACTTTTATTTATCATATTGTAAAAATTGTTTATAATTTTTTTCCCTATTTAATTGGTTTTTATTTCTAAAAATTGTTTATAGAAATTCCTTTTTTTTTCTATTTGCTTTAATTTATTTTATTGTAAAAAGTGCATATAAAATTACATTTAAAAAATTTTGATTGTTTTTCATTTATATCCCTCACGACTTTAACTTACTGTTTTAATAAATATTCATTTTTACAAACAGAATCATTAAAACCTAAATACGATAGTGTGGCGTCAATCAGACACCACGCGACCATGGCTACAATTTTTATATACGCGGCCAGTGCAGGGTTAAATGTAATTAAAAAAATACTTTCAACAGTTCTTTGATCATTCCCTTTACGGAAATATTTCGGGAGAGCTTTGCAGCCGTAAGATTCGGTAGTTATTCTTATTTAAGTAGTTTAGTCAAAGATTCTCCCTGGGAGACAAAATATACTCTCGAGAACACTTTGCTCTGTTGACTTTAAGGCTATATCTCGGGAGAGCTTTTCAGCTATTTTGGGGAGCGAAAGATTCGGTAGTACTTCTTATTTAAGTGATTTAGTCAAAGATTATCCCTGTGAGAAAAAATACACTCTCGAGAGCACTTTGCTCTGCACACTCTACGGCTATAGCTTGGGAGAGCTTTGCAGTCACTTTTAGAGAGAAAGATTCGGCAATAACTCTTATTTAAGTATAGTAAGATTCTCCCTGTGAGACAAAATACACTCTCGAGAGCAGTTTGCTCAATTAACTTTAACGGAAATATCTCGGGAGAGCTTTGCATTCGCTTTTTGTAATATTGTTTAGTACCTCTTAGTTAAGAAGCTAATTCAAAATTTCTCCCTGTGAGACAAAATACACTTTAAAGAATACTTTACTGAATTCACTTTATGACAATATCTCGCGACAGCTCTGCAGTCGCTTATAGAAATGAAGGATTCAGTAGTACCTCTTACTTAAGCAGTTAAGTCGACAATTTTCCCTGAGGAACAAAATACACTCTCAAAAGCAGTTTGCCCAGTTCACTTTTTAAGGCAATATGTCGGGAAAGCTTTGCAGTCACTTTTGAAGTTAAGGATTCGGTAGTACCTCTTTGTTAAGCAGTTAAGTCGACAATTTTCCCTGAGGAACAAAATACACTCTCAAAGCAGTTTGCTCAGTTCACTTTTTAAGGCAATATGTCGAGAAAGCTTTGCAGTCAATTTAGAAGTCAAGGATTCGATAGTACCTCTTTGTTGAGCAGTTAAGTCGACAATTTTTCCTGAGATACAAAATACACTCTCAAAAGCAGTTTGCTCAGTTCACTTTTTAAGGCAATATGTGGAAAAAGCTTTGCAGTCACTTTTGGAAGTCAAGGATTCGGTAGTACCTCTTTGTTAAGCAGTGAAGTCGACAATTTTCCCTGAGAGACAAAATACACTCTCAAAAACTGTTTGCTCAGTTCACTTTTTAAGGGAATGTGTCGGGAAAGCTTTACAGTCACTTTTGGATGTCAAGGATTCGGTAGTACCTCTTTGTTAAGCAGTGAAGTCGATAATTCTCCCTGAGACACAATACACTCTTGAAAGCACTCTGTTCTGTTCACTTTATGTCATTATCTTGGAAGAGCTTCGCAATCGTTTTTTTTAAGTGAAAGATTCGTTAGTACTTCTTAATTAAGTAGTATAGTCAAGGATTCTCCCTCAGAGACAAAACACTCTCTCCAGAGATCTTTGCTGAATTCCCTCCACGGCAATATCTTGGACACCTTTGCAGTGGTTTTTGAAAATGAAGGATTCGGTAGTACCTCTAAGTTAAACAGATGAGTTGACAGTCCTCTCTGAGAGACAAAATGCTATCTCAAGAGCAGTTTGCTCAGATCACTTTACCGAAATATCTAGTGAGGTACTGGGAAATGTTCACCTTAGGCAAGTCAGATGACTTTCCTGACGAGAGTTGACTTCTCACACATCCATTGTCAGGACAACCTGCTAACGAATACATCCCTCCAAAACGAATGAGGGATGCGCCATCCTCGAAAACCGCTAAGGAAAGGCGGGAAGGGTGATGTGAAAATCACAGCAGGTCTTATATGCCAATATCGCGCACGTAACTCCAACACTCTGAGCCCAGGAGGCCGAGGCAGAGTGGTGGTGGTAATGAACTCCTCAATGACATGTAGTCAACAGATAGGACGACAAAATGCTCAAAGCCTGCCAAATAGGAGTGGGTTAAAGCAAAAATATACCGTATTTTCCGGCGTATAACGCGCACTTTTAATACAAAAAATAAGATAGAAATTTACGGGTGCGCGTTATACGCCCGATATAAAAATGACATATTTAATAATTACAAGATAAAAAGAACTTTTTATATACCACGTTTTTAAATTTTCTGTTGAATCATATAAACTTGACAATTCTCTCTTAATTGCACAAACCTTCACTTAATTATTCTTTTTCACTTTCTTTTATTTAATTTTAAGCACTTTTTAGTCGTTTCCACTATCCACAGACTTTATAAACTGCTAACTTTTATAATTTGTTTTTAATTTTTCGCACAATATTTTTGTAAACAAACTAAATTCACATGTATTCTGTTTTCAAAATCGTCAAACGGCCTTAAGCAAAAGTGCAAGCATTGATTTCGATCGAAGCGCCACCTTGCGGATTTTTTCGGCTAAAAGTATTAAAAGAATGCATTGTTACCGTGTTCTGAGCTATTGTAAAAGTTTCAAATGTCCAGCTAGTCGGGAAGTTAGTTAAAAATCGATTGCAAGATTTGTAGTGGACAAACACACACACAAACAAACAAACAAGAAAGCGAGTTAATAAAAACATGGTAAAAATAAGGAAAAGATGAACTAAAAAAATTAGATTTTGTACATGTACCTAGATGCTGTTTATTTAAAAGAAATGACATACCTTATAAACTTAAAAATTTTAATTAGCGAATAACATGAATAGTTCGTCATATTCGTCTTCCGTTATATCTTGGGGCACATCATCGAATTCTGTTTCCTCTTCACCATCACTGTTACTTTGATCCATAAATAAATAATCATCTTCCGTACCATCTAGATTGTTAGATATGCTACATTTTTTAAATGACTTTTGAATCATGCCAGGTTTAATTTCATTCCTTGCTTTTATTATCCACTCGCACACTATTTCTAGACTGGCATGACGCATTTGGCCTCCTGCTGTAAATGTGTTTTCACCTTCTAACATCAACGTGTTCCGCAGTCGTTTTAAATTTCCTTTGAATGGTTTATTCATACACGCACCCAAAGGCTGAACTAATGGCGTTAATCCGCCTGGAATAACTGCCATGTCTGTGTTACACTCATTCATCAATTTCTTCGTATTATCCGTTAGATGTGATATGAACATGTCCAGAACTAAAAGACTTTCTCGATTCTTTAACCCTTCAGCGGGCGCGCCCGTGTACAGAGTGCAACATTTTCGTCATCAAATAAATAAAGCAAGTCTTCGAAGTGGTGTATTTCATCAATGGTTCCAAGAGTGCGTGTCTCGCCTAAGGTTCGTAAGTGATTCCCTGGATCTACAATTCGCCCGACTGCATCACATCTTCGTGACGGCTACGCCTCCGATTAGGGCTATGCCTCTCCTCCACGGCGTGAGGTACGGGACATCACACACACACACACACATATATATATATATATATATATATATGTGACATTTCACCACCTGATTCCATAACACATTCAATAAGCACAAAAAACGAGGCAAAGTTCTATAAAATTGCAGTCCTTTATTTCAGAAGAGTTGGGAGCGGATATCAGAGCGTCTTTCTAGCATGACGCGAAACATACAAGTGCTTTCACATACACAGCTCACAACAGACTGCCTGCTCT
This sequence comes from Dolomedes plantarius, assembly GCA_907164885.2. Classification (NCBI taxonomy): domain Eukaryota; kingdom Metazoa; phylum Arthropoda; class Arachnida; order Araneae; family Dolomedidae; genus Dolomedes; species Dolomedes plantarius. The sequence goes on along the minus strand of OU015499.1, from coordinate 125,638,150 downwards.
CTTAGTCAGGGTCTGTACCAAAAATCAGCGACTGTTTACATCAACACAGATGTTTTTCGTGGGTGGTAATACTACTAAGGAGCACATTGGGTGCGTTTTATCTTTATGATATTGTTTGACACTTTTGATCCTTTATCTCTGGCACCTGCAGCCATTATCTCTGAGATATTGTGAACTGCGGATTTTAGATGACTAGAGACGGGGTTTTGTTACTCCTTCTGGGCGGCATGGCTAATAATCCTATCAACTGAAAAGAATTTATTGTGTTATTTTCCCCACTGGAATTTGCAGATGTTCACTTGCGTTTGGGTGGGCTATTTCTGAGAGAAAGGGTCCTCTCTTAACAGATGTGGGACCCGAATTATAGAAATAGACGAGATTCAACTTATAATGTCACACACACACACACACACACATATATATATATATATATATATATATATATATATATATATATATATATATATATATAAATATATACATGCATACATACATGCATACATATATGTATATATATATATTCATTCATTCTTGGGCCCGTAATCGTGGGCTATCCCCCCCCCCCCCACACACACACACCAGATTGAGAACAACTGATTTAAAACGATAAATTTTATATTATATAAAACAATTCAGTGGCGTAACCACGGGGAGGGAAGGCAATTTCAATGTTACTGTTCCTTAACCCCAACCCAGCGGACGAAAATCCTTGTCCCCGACCCACTAGAAAGGCAGTCTGGTCACGCCACTGACCTAATGATTTATAGCTCGACGGGAAAGGGCGTATTACACCGAAAGTATCGAATGCCCAGCAGAGACGGAAAAAGATCGTTTGGCGCGAGGCCTGGCGGCGGACCCCTCTTCCGAGCTGCCGAACGACTTCCCGTGTTGCTCCCGTCAGGGAAGCGGAAGGACGCGGCTGGCCTCGTTTTCGAATCCCGTCGATCTGGTCTCGCGGAGAGAGAAAGCGATCGATTCTTTTTGCGGGAGTGGAACGACCTTGGAAGTGCAGGGGTGGTCACTCGCCTGGGCTCTCTTCTCTCCCCTGGGAGAAAAAGATTCGCGAGCCTTCAGACACATGACCCTCTTTCGCTCCTTCTCGATTGCACGGTGTCTTCTCAGACACGCTCTTGTAAATCAGGGTTGCTTAAGAAGTCCTTGAAAATTCCGGCGATGTCACTTTTGAGGGCCCTCGAAGTTCCCTGCAGAACTTCTTGGTTTTTATCGACCCTGTCGGAGGAGTTTACAAGGCGATTAACTCGTCATGTTTAAAAATCGGATTCAAGTGACGCAGCGGTTTAAAAAGTTTCAAATATTCAATATCGGTGCACGGATAATCGAGAAGTTTTGATGATTTTTTAAAACAATCTCTATATATAAAACAGTTCCGGAACCGACTGACTGACATACAACCCACAGACCAAACCGCTGGACCCAAAGGGCTGAAATTTTGCATGGCGATTCTTCTTATAGTGTAGGGGTGCACTAAGAAAGATTTTTGAAAAATTCTTCTTGCATTTTTAAAAATTATATTTTTAAGCTGTTTTTTAAACTTTTTTTACGTTTGCATTTAAAATAATACATTGAGGGTTATAAAATTTATATCACGAGAAAGATCATAAAAATTCCTTCAAAATGAAATTTTTTTCGAATTTTTACCTCCATTTCCTGATTTTTGGTGAATTTTTAAAGATTAATTTTTAGAATTTAATTTATTAAATGCTGATCACGTGATTTCTTTTTCTGGTACTTTCAATAAATTTATCGTCACGTGCGTGACAACTAAATAGACAAAAAAAATATTTTTTTCTCTTTCTAATGCAGCAGACGATTGGATATTATCCAAAAAATATTAAAATACCGTAAAAGATGTGTTCCTTAAACTGTAGTATATGGTTTAGCATGTTCTATTAATTTAATATGAATATTTTCTTCTACATTATTTTGTATATAAAAATATCTGTTACGATAATTTTTATAAATATAGTTTGTTGGGTTTTTTTTGTCATTAATTGTATACGTTGACCGCTTTATTTAATTTGAATGTACTCCGTAGCGAAGTGCGGGTTTTCAGCTAGTTTAAGTATAGTAAGATTCTCCCTGTGAGACAAAATACACTCTCGAGAGCAGTTTGCTCAATTAACTTTAACGGAAATATCTCGGGAGAGCTTTGCATTCGCTTTATGTAATAAGAAAGATTTTTGAAAAATTCTTCTAAGAATTTTTTAAATTAAATTTTTAAGCTGTTTCTGTAATATTCTTTAAAGTTTGCATTTAAAATTATAATCCGAGGGTTATAAAGTTTATATCACGAGAAAGATCATAAAAATTCCTTTAAAGTGAAATCTTTTTCGAATCTTTACCTCCATTTTCTGATTTTTGTTGAATTTTTAAAGATAAACTTTTAGAATTTAATTTATTAAATGCTGATCACGTGGTTTCTGTTCTTTCTGTGATACTTCAGATTAATTTTTTGTCACGTGCATAACAACGAAATAAATTGACGAAAATTTTTTTTTTCTTCCTGATGCGGCAGACGATTGGACATTATCCAAAAAATATTAAAATACAGTAAAAGAAATGTTCCTCAAAGTGTATTATATTAAGTGTACTATATCCTTTAGTATGTTCTAGTAGACTTAATTTTAATATTCTCTTTTACAATATTTTGTCTATAAAAATATCCGTTACGATTTTTTTATAAGTATATATTTTTTCTTTTTGGTATTAATTGTATACATTGACCGCTGTATTCCATTTGAATGTACTCAATTTGAATGCAAAGCACGGGCATTCAGATAGTTAATTATAAATTAAATTGTGCTATTGCCGAACATGAAATAATACCAAATTTTTGTACATTCGTTACCGATTAGCTGCAAAGTAAACTTCAATGGAAAAAAAATGCTAAAAGTGGAAATTGAAATTCCAGTTTTTTTTTTAAGAAAAGGTTTTTTTTTTTAAGGTTTAGGATTGAATAGGGTCTTTAGAGCGGCTCCTCTAACAATTTTAGATATTACAGATTTTTTTCTCCAAGGCATTTAAATTTTACGTTAACCATTACAGAAATAGTGAACTCCCTATTACGATACCTTTAAAAATAAATTTAAAAAAAAACGTTAAAATATCAAACAGTAATGTCCCTGGAACAGCTGGTATTAATTGATCCTACGAGTGTCTGGAACACTAAACTTGCTCAACTAAAGGATGGGACTTAAGATTTATTGCAGGAGTTATTTAAGCATTTTTAAAAGTGCACTGTGCATGTACTGTTAGGTATTGGGTATGGCAGTTCAGTTAAATATTAAGTTAAAACTGAATTCTAAAATTTCTGTTTTCTTAACGGGCTCTTTTATACGGTTTAATTCATTTTGTTCATGTAAATCTGGTCTCAGTTGCTCGAATATGAGAAAAATTTTGGTCCCGAGTTGCTTGACTGATAGAAAAGTGGTTGCGTGTTGCTGAATCATTAGAAAAAGCTTGATTACTAGAGATTGTGTCGTAGGTTCTTGACAATTAGAGAAGGTGATAGCAGATGACTTTTTAAAAAAAGGGTGATCCTGGGTTACCTGACAATCAGAAAAGAGCATTGCGGGTTGCTTTATAATTCCAAAAGGGCTTGCTTGACTGTTAGATAAGGTGGTTGCAGGTTCCTCGACAATTAGAAAAGGAGATTGAAGGTTCCATGACTTTTAGAAAAGAGAGTAGCGGGTATCTTAACTATTAAAAAGGGGATCGTGGGTTGCTTGACAATCAAAAAAGAACATTGCGGATTGCTTTATAATTCCAAAAGGGCTTGTTTGACTGTTAGATAAGGTGGTTGTAGGTTCCTCGACAATTAGAAAAGGAGATTGCAGGTCTCATGACTATTAGAAAAGAGAGTAGCGGGTATCTTAACTATTAAAAAGGGGGATCGTGGGTTGCTTGACAATCAGAAAAGAGCATTGCGGGTTGCTTTATAATTCCAAAAGGGCTTGCTTGACTGTTAGATAAGGTGGTTGCAGGATCCTCGACAATTAGAAAAGGAGATTGAAGGTTCCATGACTTTTAGAAAGAGAGTAGCGGGTATCTTAACTATTAAAAAGGGGATCGTGGGTTGCTTGACAATCAGAAAAGAGCATTGCGGGTTGCTTTATAATTCCAAAAGGGCTTGTTTGACTGTTAGATAAGGTGGTTGTAGGTTCCTCGACAATTAGAAAAGGAGATTGCAGGTCTCATGACTATTAGAAAAGAGAGTAGCGGGTATCTTAACTATTAAAAAGGGGGATCGTGGGTTGCTTGACAATCAGAAAAGAGCATTGCGGGTTCCTTAATAATTCCAAAAGGGCTTGCTTGACTGTTAGGTAAGGTGGTTGCAGGTTCCTCGACAATTAGAAAAGGAGATTGAAGGTTCCATGACTTTTAGAAAAGAGAGTAGCGGGTATCTTAACTATTAAAAAGGGGATCGTGGGTTGCTTGACAATCAGAAAAGAGCATTGCGGGTTGCTTTATAATTCCAAAAGGGCTTGCTTGACTGTTAGATAAGGTGGTTGCAGGTTCCTCGACAATTAGAAAAGGAGATTGAAGGTTCCATGACTATTAGAAAAGAGAATAGCGGGTATCTTAACTATTAAAAAGGGGGATCGTGGGTTGCTTGACAATCAGAAAAGAGCATTGAGAGTTGCTTTATAATTGTTTGACTGAAAGGGCTTGTTTGACTGTTAGATAAGGTGGTTGTAGGTTCCTCGACAATTAGAAAAGGAGATTGAAGGTTCCATGACTTTTAGAAAAGAGAGTAGCGGGTATCTTAACTATTAAAAAGGGGATCGTGGGTTGCTTGACAATCAGAAAAGAGCATTGCGGGTTGCTTTATAATTCCAAAAGGGCTTGCTTGACTGTTAGATAAGGTGGTTGCAGGTTCCTCGACAATTAGAAAAGGATATTGAAGGTTCCATGACTTTTAGAAAAGAGAGTAGCGGGTATCTTAACTATTAAAAAGGGGATCGTGGGTTGCTTGAGAATCAGAAAAGAGCATTGCGGGTTGCTTTATAATTCCAAAAGGGCTTGCTTGACTCTTAGATAAGGTGGTTGCAGGTTCCTCGACAATTAGAAAAGGAGATTGAAGGTTCCATGACTTTTAGAAAAGAGAGTAGCGGGTATCTTAACTATTAAAAAGGGGATCGTGAGTTGCTTGACAATCAGAAAAGAGCATTGCGGGTTGCTTTATAATTCCAAAAGGGCTTGCTTGACTGTTAGATAAGGTGGTTGCAGGTTCCTCGACAATTAGAAAAGGAGATTGAAGGTTCCATGACTTTTAGAAAAGAGAGTAGCGGGTATCTTAACTATTAAAAAGGGGATCGTGGGTTGCTTGACAATCAGAAAAGAGCATTGCGGGTTGCTTTATAATTCCAAAAGGGCTTGCTTGACTGTTAGATAAGGTGGTTGCAGGTTCCTCGACAATTAGAAAAGGAGATTGCAGGTTTCATGACTATTAGAAAAGAGAGTAGCGGGTATCTAAACTATTAAAAAGGGGGATCGTGGGTTGCTTGACAATCAGAAAAGAGCATTGAGAGTTGCTTTATAATTGTTTGACTGAAAGGGCTTGTTTGACTGTTAGATAAGGTGGTTGTAGGTTTCTCGACAATTAGAAAAGGAGATTGAAGGTTCCATGACTTTTAGAAAAGAGAGTAGCGGGTATCTTAACTATTAAAAAGGGGATCGTGAGTTGCTTGACAATCAGAAAAGAGCATTGCGGGTTGCTTTATAATTCCAAAAGGGCTTGCTTGACTGTTAGATAAGGTGGTTGCAGGTTCCTCGACAATTAGAAAAGGAGATTGAAGGTTCCATGACTTTTAGAAAAGAGAGTAGCGGGTATCTTAACTATTAAAAAGGGGATCGTGGGTTGCTTGACAATCAGAAAAGAGCATTGCGGGTTGCTTTATAATTCCAAAAGGGCTTGCTTGACTGTTAGATAAGGTGGTTGCAGGTTCCTCGACAATTAGAAAAGGAGATTGCAGGTTTCATGACTATTAGAAAAGAGAGTAGCGGGTATCTAAACTATTAAAAAGGGGGATCGTGGGTTGCTTGACAATCAGAAAAGAGCATTGAGAGTTGCTTTATAATTGTTTGACTGAAAGGGCTTGTTTGACTGTTAGATAAGGTGGTTGTAGGTTTCTCGACAATTAGAAAAGGAGATTGAAGGTTCCATGACTTTTAGAAAAGAGAGTAGCGGGTATCTTAACTATTAAAAAGGGTGATCCCCGTTCACTTGAGATTAAGGCCGTCTGCACACGGGGCAACTGGTTACAAACCCGTCGACGGGTTTGTAACCAGTTGCGTCGTGTGCGTGGCTCCATTCAATTACATAGGTTGCGACTCATCACGGACTGGTTTGTGATTTGAGTCAGTTATCAGTTTTTTTTCAGTTGCTCCGTGTGCAGACGGCCTTAGGAATTAGGGTCGCATTTTGTTAGACTACCAGAAAAAGGCGCCACGGATTCATTAGCTATTTTAGAAGGAAACCGCGACTAGAATACTGCTGTAATTCACACTGATAAGTTAAATGGTCTCCCGTTATTCATATAACAGTTTCCTGGAATCTCTGTTTCTATCAGTTTCATAGAATTCTCAGAATCCAGCGGAACACCCTCTCTGGTTGCCCATGACCCCTACGATGCATTGAGACTCTTTCAGAGCTACTTCGCGTTTCGTCTGCACTTCGTTCCCCTAGGAGAGGAAACTAAATCTAGATCGCGCATAAAAATCTATTCGATATTCTCCAAGCGTATGCTGCCGCCTCTCCCAAGAGACAGGGCGGCTCGTGAATACCGCAGCACGCAACAGGGTGCTCAGAAATCGAATGTGATTCGCTGAGACAAAACGCTCATTAAGAATGATTCGGTTGACAGGTGCTTTTCGTAACCGCTGAATATATTCGCCGTCCAGAAAGAGGATATATATATATATATATATATATATATATATATATATATATATATTTATTTATTTATTTCCAATATATACAGTAACCACCGCTTATAGTTATCAGTGGTTATAAGAATCAACCGTTTATAAGAATCAATATCGCGAAAACAAAAACAAATGTATTATTTCCATGTTAAAATTTTCGCTTTAAAGAATCAATCCACCGGTTTTAAGAATCAGTTTACACTCTTCGTTTTACTTTCATTTTTCCAAAAAAAGCCACTTAAACCCTCAAATGGCACAAAGTTCTTTCTTTCTTTTTAAAAGAACGATTTATAAGATAGGATGGAATATAGATGGAAAATAATTTTAATAAAAGATA
>OU015499.1:125605865-125628365 GCA_907164885.2 Dolomedes plantarius | reverse complement strand
AAATTATTAAATCTTCACAACTGAATTGCATACGACAAAATTCTACCAAGCTATCAAGGAAAAGCCTCTGATTTGTTTCATAATTAAAGGATAATTGCAAGATAAAAAGAACTTTTTATACACCATGTTTTTAAATTTTCTGATGTATCATATAAATTTCTTTCCTCCTGAAGAACATTTTATGAGTGATATTTTCTTTTGGTATGCCTTTTTAGAGTTTAATTTTATTTATTCAATTCTATATTGAATAAATAAAATTATTTATTCTATTTATTCAATATAAAATTATTAAATCTTCACAACTGAATTGCATACGACAAAATTCTACCAAGCTATCAAGGGAAAGCCTCTGATTTGTTTCATAATTAAAGAATAATTGCAAAATAAAAAGAACTTTTTATACACCATGTTTTTAAATTTTCTGTTGAATCATATAAATTTCTTTCCTCCTGAAGAACATTTTATGAGTGATATTTTCTTTTGGTATGCCTTTTTAGAGTTTAATTTTATTTATTCAATTCTATATAGAATAAATAAAATTATTTATTTTATTTATTCAATATAAAATTATTAAATCTTCACAACTGAATTGCATATGACAAAATTCTACCAAGCTATCAAGGGAAAGCCTCTGATTTGTTTCATAATTGAAGGATAATTGCAAGATAAAAAGAACTTTTTATACACCATGTTTTTAAATTTTCATTTGAATCATATAAACTTCTTTCCCTCTGAAGAACATTTTATGAGTGAAATTTTGCCTTTGGTATGCCTTTTTAGAGATTAATTTTATTTATTCAATTCAATATTGAATAAATAAAATTATTTATTCTATTTATTCAATATAAAATTATTAAATCTTCACAACTGAATTGCATACGACAAAATTCTACCAAGCTATCAAGGGAAAGCCTCTGATTTGTTTCATAATTAAAGAATAATTGCAAAATAAAAAGAACTTTTTATACACCATGTTTTTAAATTTTCTGTTGAATCATATAAATTTCTTTCCTCCTGAAGAACATTTTATGAGTGATATTTTCTTTTGGTATGCCTTTTTAGAGTTTAATTTTATTTATTCAATTCTATATTGAATAAATAAAATTATTTATTCTATTTATTCAATATAAATTTATTAAATCTTCACAACTGAATTGCATACGACAAAATTCTACCAAGCTATCAAGGGAAAGCCTCTGATTTGTTTCATAATTAAAGAATAATTGCAAAATAAAAAGAACTTTTTATACACCATGTTTTTAAATTTTCTGTTGAATCATATAAATTTCTTTCCTCCTGAAGAACATTTTATGAGTGATATTTTCTTTTGGTATGCCTTTTTAGAGTTTAATTTTATTTATTCAATTCTATATTGAATAAATAAAATTATTTATTCTATTTATTCAATATAAAATTATTAAATCTTCACAACTGAATTGCATACGACAAAATTCTACCAAGCTATCAAGGAAAAGCCTCTGATTTGTTTCATAATTAAAGAATAATTGCAAAATAAAAGAACTTTTTATACACCATGTTTTTAAATTTTCTGTTGAATCATATAAATTTCTTTCCTCCTGAAGAACATTTTATGAGTGATATTTTCTTTTGGTATGCCTTTTTAGAGTTTAATTTTATTTATTCAATTCTATATTGAATAAATAAAATTATTTATTCTATTTATTCAATATAAAATTATTAAATCTTCACAACTGAATTGCATACGACAAAATTCTACCAAGCTATCAAGGGAAAGCCTCTGATTTGTTTCATAATTAAAGAATAATTGCAAAATAAAAAGAACTTTTTATACACCATGTTTTTAAATTTTCTGTTGAATCATATAAATTTCTTTCCTCCTGAAGAACATTTTATGAGTGATATTTTCTTTTGGTATGCCTTTTTAGAGATTAATTTTATTTATTCAATTTTATATTGAATAAATAAAATTATTTATTCTATTTATTCAATATAAAATTATTAAATCTTCACAACTGAATTGCATACGACAAAATTCTACCAAGCTATCAAGGGAAAGCCTCTGATTTGTTTCATAATTAAAGAATAATTGCAAAATAAAAAGAACTTTTTATACACCATGTTTTTAAATTTTCTGTTGAATCATATAAATTTCTTTCCTCCTGAAGAACATTTTATGAGTGATATTTTCTTTTGGTATGCCTTTTTTAGAGTTTAATTTTATTTATTCAATTCTATATTGAATAAATAAAATTATTTATTCTATTTATTCAATATAAAATTATTAAATCTTCACAACTGAATTGCATACGACAAAATTCTACCAAGCTATCAAGGGAAAGCCTGTGATTTGTTTCATAATTAAAGAATAATTGCAAAATAAAAAGAACTTTTTATACACCATGTTTTTAAATTTTCTGTTGAATCATATAAATTTCTTTCCTCCTGAAGAACATTTTATGAGTGATATTTTCTTTTGGTATGCCTTTTTTAGAGTTTAATTTTATTTATTCAATTCTATATTGAATAAATAAAATTATTTATTCTATTTATTCAATATAAAATTATTAAATCTTCACAACTGAATTGCATACGACAAAATTCTACCAAGCTATCAAGGGAAAGCCTCTGATTTGTTTCATAATTAAAGAATAATTGCAAAATAAAAAGAACTTTTTATACACCATGGTTTTAAATTTTCTGTTGAATCATATAAATTTCTTTCCTCCTGAAGAACATTTTATGAGTGATATTTGCCTTTGGTATGCCTTTTTAGAGATTAATTTTATTTATTCAATTCTATATTGAATAAATAAAATTATTTATTCTATTTATTCAATATAAAATTATTAAATCTTCACAACTGAATTGCATGTGACAAAATTCTACCAAGCTATCAAGGGAAAGCCTCCGATTTGTTTCATAATTAAAGGATAATTTCAAGATAAAAAGAACTTTAAATATATCATTTTTTTAAATTTTCTGTTGAATCATATAAACTTGACAATTCTATGTATTAATAGATACTTTTTACCATGTTTTATTAACTTGCTTTGTTGTTTGTGTGTTTCTCCGTTACAAATCTTGCAATCGATTTTTAACTAACTTCCCGACTAGCTAGACATTTGAAACTTTTAGAATAGCTCAGAACACGATGACAATGCATTTTTTAAATACTTTTAGCCATCTTTAAGCAGAATTAAATTAATTTTCAGTTATTTTCAGTTAATTTTGTTTTGCAGGCTGGTGCAGACATCTATTGGCCGAACAGGATCGAAAAGTTAGGTAAATCTGATCAAGACTTAAAAATCAAATAAAGATTATCTCTCGTAATTTTTAGAGAATACTATTTAGTTTTAAATAAATAAAAATTCAAATAATAATGTTCATATTACAATGTTAAAAATTAAACAATTTATAAATTAAAGTTTGTAGAAAATATTATTTAACTTTAAATAAATAAAAAAAAATCAAATAATGATGTTAAATTCAAAATGTTAAAAATTAAACTTCCAATTAACTTCATTTTCTTTCAAGTTGATGGGATAATTCATCAAAGAATTTTAAAAAAGAATTTATTAATACATAGAATTGTCAAGTTTATATGATTCAACAGAAAATTTAAAAACATGGTACACAAAAATTTCTTTTTATCTTGTAATTATTAAAATTTTTTTTCGATAACTTATCCCATCAACTTGCATGAAAATGATCAAATGCGTAATAAGAGGTATCAAATGCGTAATCAATCGTTTAGCTCGGGAATTGGAAGTTAACGTGCGTTTAACTTTTCGTTCCCGTCCCGGTCGATAGATGGCTGCACCATTCTACAAAACAAAATTAACTGAAAATGAATTCAATGCTGCTTATAGATGGCTAAAAGTATCAAAATAATGCAATGTCATCGTGTTCTCAGCTATTCTAAAAGTTTCAAATGTCTAGCTAGTCGGGAAGTTAGATAAAAATCGATTGCAAGATTTGTACTGGACAAACACACAAACAAACAAACAAGAAAGCGAGTTAATAAAAAAATGGTAAAAAAAAGGGCCCTAATCATCATGGTGCTTTTCGACTCGGGTTTCGGTAATGAGGGTGTTCGACCCGAGTTCTGACAAGCGCCACTGGATGCTCTCGTGTCTACACCGGGTACGGACACGTTTAAATTAATTAATTAATTGATCAATTTAAAAAAAAATCTGTTGAAGTCCATCCGTAGGGTTTGTAGGGGTGGGATGAGGGATCAAATGATTCACTCAATTGGTAATTTTCTTTAAAAATTTAGAACCTTCTCTCGGGCTCCTAGAAATGTTCTCTCGCACCCCCGGGAGTGCCTGCAACCCCGGTTAAGAACCACTTCTTATAGGGTTAGTACACAGCAGCCTTAATGTGTAAAATAAACTTCCATAATTAAAAGATAAAAAAAACTTTCTATATACCACGTTTTTAAATTTTCTGTTGAATCATATAAACTTGACTATTTTTCTGTCCTTTTCTCTCTTAATTGCATAAACCTTCCCTTAATTATTCTTTTTCACTTTCTTTTATTTAATTTTAATGACTTTTTAGTCGTTTCCACTATCCACAGACTTTATAAACTGCTAACTTTTATATATATTTTTAATTTTTCGCACAATATTTTTGTAAACAAACTAAATCCACATGTATTCTGTTTTCAAAATCGTCAAACGCCGTTACGCAAAAGTGCAAGCATCGAATTCGATCGAAGCGCCACCTTGTAGATTTTTTGCGGCTAAAAGTATTAAAAAAATGCATTGTCATCGTGTTCTGAGCTATTCTAAAAGTTTCAAATGTCTGGCTAGTCGGGAAGTTCGTTAAAAATCGATTGCAAGATTTGTACTGGACAAACGAGAAAGCAATTTAATAAAAACGTGGTAATGAATTCGATCGAAGCGCCACCTTACGGATTTTTTCGACTAAAAATATAAAAAGAATGCATTGTCATCGTGTTCTGAGCTATTCTAAAAGTTTCGAATGTCTAGCTAGTCGGGAAGTTAGTTTAAAATCGATTGCAAGATTTGTACTGAAGAAACAAGAAAGCGAGTTAATAAAAACGAGGTAATAAATTCGATCGAAGCGCCACCTTACGGATTTTTTCGGCTAAAAGTATTAAAAGAATGCATTGTCATTGTGTTCTGAGCTATTCTAAAAGTTTCGAATGTCTAGCTAGTCGGGAAGTTAGTTAAAATTCGATTGCAAGATTTGTACTGGACAAACGAGAAAGCAATTTAATAAAAACGTGGTAATGAATTCCATCGAAGCACCACCTTACGGATTTTTTCGACTAAAAATATAAAAAGAATGCATTGTCATCGTGTTCTGAGCTATTCTAAAAGTTTCGAATGTCTAGCTAGTCGGGAAGTTAGTTAAAAATCGATTGCAAGATTTGTACTGGACAAACACACAAACACACACACAAACAAGAAAGCAAGCTAATAAAAACGTGGTAAAAAGTGCGAATCAGTTAACGATTTACATGAGGATTTTATCTCGACATCTAAAACCAATTAATTTAATCCCCATGCTATCCCATATCATCGGCTATTCTGGGAAAGTGGAAATTCCAATCGAGAAGTGTCGCTCGAATTTTCGACAGAGCGGGGAGTCAGCTGGCTGTGTCGCGCGCGCGCGTGCCTATATAGGGAAGTCGCCCCCAAAACCCGTTTCCCATTCATTCCGCAGGTGCCGTGTGGGCCGGTCGCGCTTGCCCGTCCGTGGGACGTCGGAGCGACCGCCTGCGCTTTGCCCTTGCCACCTCTCACCGACCCTTGCAAGAGACACCAGAACGACGAGGGGAGGTAATTGCACGCAGCCTTAACGAGGTATCATCGATATGCTTCTCGAACACTGATTGCTTTGTGTTGTCGTTTCATTAGTTGTGAAGCAAAGGCGTCATGGGCATGGCAGTTGAGGTATGGCGGAGGGCACACTGAAAATCTTCCAGACAAATGGACGTCTCCGGAAGTTTTGTCTCCGCAGAGCGCCAGTTTTCCAATTCGAGTCTCCTTTGTGGATGTTAAAAATTTTTGTATAACTATGTCACAAGCGAGTCATCATGCATTGAGTTTAAAGAAATTGGTTATAACCTCCCTCCCCCTTTATATATATATATATATATATATATATATATATATATATATATATATATATATATATATATATATATATATATATATATATATATATATATATATATATATATATATTTTTTTTTTTTTTTTTTTTTTTTTTTTTTTTTTTTTATCCAATGCGGAGGCACTTGTATTCAAACATTGGCCCTTACTACGCCGCAGTTTTACTGTCCATTTTATTGTGGGGGCACCATATATAGGCGGACAGCATTACCCCCTATGAAGGGACGACACGAACGGAGGCATTCTTCGTGGCGCAACGCTGGGACTCGATCTGAGCACCCTCAGCACCGAAAACCAGCGCGCTGTACCACTGGGCCGCCACAAGCCCAATATATATATATATATATATATATATATATATATATATTTTTTTTTTTTTTTTTTAATGCGGAGGCACTTATCGCGAAGACATTCACTTATAATTCACCGCAGTTTTGCTGGCCATTTTATTATGGGGGCGCCATATAGGGAGACCAGCATTGCCCCCTAAGAAGGGACGACACAAACGGAGGCGTTTTATTGGCGCTTCGCCAGGATTCGATCTGAGCACCCTCAGCACCGAAAACCAGCGCGCTGTACCACAAGGCCGCCACGGCCATATATATATATATATATATATATATATATATATATATATATATATATATATATATATATATATATATATATATATATATATATATATATATACATATATATATATATATATATATATATATATATATATATACATATATATATATATATATATATATATATATATATATATATATATATATATATATATATACATACATATATATACAGGTGGTTATCAAAATAATGGAAACACCTATCAATATCAGAAGTATTTATGAATGTGCTTCGTATTCCTTAAAAAACAAGTCTGGCCACCGGTATTTTTTTTATATAATATAGTGTATGTATTATTCTACTGTCAGGTAGCAGTAATGAAGCTAAGGGCATCGTGCTTTTCGGGGGGAACAGCGTAAAATGTCAAACTTTGCAGACCTTGTGAAAAGGGCAAATTGTTGGAGCGCGATTAAATTGGAGCACCTGTTACTGCAACCCCCAGGCTAATGGGTGTTTTTCGAGCTATGGTATCGAAAGTCATGATAGTATACAGAGTGCACGGTAAAACATCCCTTGCCAAACAGAATAGTGGACGAAAGAGAGAGCTGAGGGAAAGAGACGGACGAGGTATTGAAGCGGATTGTGACACGAAGAGAGAAAACTGCAACCAAAATGACCGAAGAGCTCAATAGGCATCTGCATGTTCTGGTACCAAAAATTAGAGGTAGAAGGGAACTTCACAAACAAAGCATTTACGGAAGAGTAGTTATTTCCAAGCCCCTTGTAATAGATGCCAATACAAAATATCATCCACAATGGTGCCACGAGCGCAAATCCCGGTCGACTAATATGTCGAAAAACGGCATTTGGTAAGACGAATCATTGATCACATTGTCCCTCGCAACATGACGAGCGTATCTCTGGAGAACACCTACACAAGCGTAAGATTCTGGCTGTCTCATAGTGTCAACTGTCAATCATAGAGGTAGATCTATTAGGGTTTGGGATGGCATCTCATGGTTTTCTTCAGCCCCTATTGCGATCCTAAAAGGGAGATTGAATGGGAAGGACTATGTCGAAATTTTAGCTAACTAGTCCATCCTATGGTGCAAACACTATTGTTGCAGGAGATGGCGTTCTGCAGGATGATAATTCCCCTATACATACAGCTAAATCTATCAAATATTGATTTGAAGAGCATGAAAAAGAAGTCAAGTATCTTATCTTGCCCTGTACAATCCCTCTGACTATATATCATCCAACCACTGTGATCTATATATATAAAGATAGATAAAGGCATCGATATCCACCACAGCATATCTACAAGAACTTTCATAATTTTTCCCTGAAGAATGGTATAATATATTCTTAATCACTATTTATGACTTGTGTAATCCAATTCCAAGGAGAATCAGGTGGTATTACATGACAAAGGTGATTCTGCCCCGTATTAATAAAGGTTTTTATGATGTTTCTTAGTGTTTCCATTATTTTGATAGCCACTTGTATATACAGGTAACCTTCTTACAACACGGCATCTTACAACACGGTTTCGCTCTAACACGATAAAAAAAAATGCGAAACCTTCGTACAATACTGTACTTCTACAGCACTAGATAACGTGATTTTTGTTTAACACATTTAAAAACTAAATTACCTTAAAATAATGACGGGAAGGAATAATGAACTATAGTGGCTTTACATGAAAATGTATAAACAAATTATAACTTATTCATTTATAACTCTATTCCGATGTCATAGCGGAAAGCGTCATGCGCAGTTTACAATTAAGGAATTTTCAATTAAGCACTGCATCGACATCATATCTTTGTCGGTGAAAGAACTAAAAACATCAACGTTAAATGCATGTTGGAAGAAGATATGGCCATCTTCAGTTGAAACAGAAAACGTGCTTGAATAGTCAGAAAATGAAATTTGTGGCATATTAGAACTTAATCGGAGGCAAAACTTGCTAAACCAATCGGACGTTGAAGAGTGGGAAAAGTTGACGAAGCGAATTTGATAGAAATTGCATCCGAATCTGTAAATCAAATCGATTCTGAGGACAATAGCACTGATGAAGATATATAAGTTAATAATAATTACAAGCAGGCGTAAGCTTAGCTGAAAGTCTTGAATTATTTTTCTTTAATTTTTTTTCAGACCCGTCCGCTGAAAGAAGCCGAAAATTCAAAAGGGAGCTGCGAAATTGTCTATCTCCATACCGTGAAATCTACAATGACCTTGTAAGAACCAGCAAACAAACCAAAATTACAGATTTTTTAAAGAGGATAGAAGGTTAAAAAAATCTAAATGAAGAAAACGGTTCTGAAAGTGAAGGTGATATCCTTCAACCGATAAAAACGTTCTCGTTTGATTGTACTGAGCAGTGATGAGAAAAAAAACATTTTAAATTCAGGTCGCATTAAATGAAAATAATATTTTTTGTTTCTTTTTGTTTTGTATTATACGTACATTTATCTATATATATAAAACAGTTCTGTAACTGACTGATTGATTGACTGACTGACTGACTGATTGACTGACAGACAACACACAGACCAAACCACTGGACCAAAAGGGCTGAAATTTTTCATGGCGATTCATCTTATAGTGTAGGGGGCACTGAGAAAGATTTTTGAAAAATTCTTCTTAGTTTTTAAAATTAAATTTTTAAGCTGTTTTAGTAACTCTTTTAAAGTTTGCATTTAAAATAATAATTTGAGGGTTTAAAATTTATATCAGGAGCAAGATCATAAAGATTCCTTTAAAATGAGATCTTTTTCGAATCTTTACCTCCATTTTCTGATTTTTGGTGAATTTTTATAGATTAAATTTTTAGAATTAAATTTATTAAATGCCGATCACGTGATTTCTTTTTCTGGTATTTTAAATTAATTTATCGTCACGCGCATAACAACGAAATAGACAAAAAAATATTTTTCCTACTAATGCGGCAGACGATTGGAAATTATCCAAAAAAAATAAAAATACAGTAAAAGATATGTTCCTAAAACTGTACTATAGTCTTTAGTATGTTCTATTAGATTTAATTTTAATATTTTCTTCTACTTTTTTTGTCTATAAAAATATCCGTTAGGATTTTTTATAAATATATTTTTTCGGTTTTTTTACATCAATTTCATACATTGATCGTTGTATTTATTATAAATATATTTATACATATTTTTGGCATTAATTACATGCATACACCGTTGTATTTAATTTGAATGTACTCTAGCGAAGAACGGGTTTTCAGCTAGTATTTTTAATAAAAATTAAGTTGCTTGTATGGAATTTTTTAATAAAAATTTTGTTTTTAATAAGTTTTTGGAACATAACCCCCCCCCCCCCCGTTTTTTGTACTGTCTCTGGGTCTCATATAACACGGTTTCACACAACATGGCATTTTCTAGGAACTTATCTTCCGTGTTATAGGAGGGCTACCTGTACTTCGTGGATCAGAAAACACACAATACCTGCACACAACTGTATCACAAGTTCTTCTGAAGCAGCATAAACAGGTATAATACGGAATACGTAACGCGACCTCCACTTGTTTTTATTTATACGTTCTTACAAAAATCATGATACATTTACAATCAGTTCTACTTTTGAATTTATTTTTTATGATTCATCCTCGTTCCCAGGATCACGAACTAACACAACAAATAGTTTCGAGACACGTTACATTTAATCTCGTAACTGGGAAGTGTTTTCTTTTTCTTAAACTTCGGACTCACACGCGATCTTCTCACACATAAGCATAACGATGATTCAGGAGACAATAGGAAATTTTATTCACTGTACTCTTTACAACCTGGCGATGTTTCTTCCCTCTGCGTTTTCAGTCTGCAGGTAACTACCCTTTTTCCAGAAATTTAAGCTTCCATTTGAGCTTCAAATGGCGTGAAATGGTCTCCGCGGTTGGGTGGGGTAAACTGTGTTTACTTGACTTTAAAAGGTATCAGCCTAAGTTCGAAGCATCTTTTGTTTTCAAAAATATACAGTACTAGCTGAAAACCCGCGCTTCGCTACGGAGTACATTGAAATTAAATACAACGGTCAATGTATGCAATTAATTCCAAAAAAAAATAAATATATATATATTTATAATAAATACGACGATCAATGTATACAATTGATGTAAAAAAAAGCATATTTATAAAAAAACCGTAAGGGATATTTTTATAGACAAAATAAAGTCCAATCGTCTGCCGCATTAGCAAGAAAAAAATATTTTTTTTTTGTCTTTTTTTTTTTTTTTTTTTTTTTTTTTTTTTTTTTTGCACGTGACGATAAATTTATTTTAAGTACCAGAAAAAGAAATCACGTGATCAGCATTTAATAAATTAAATTCTAAAAATTAATCTTTAAAAATTCACCAAAAATCAGGAAATAGAGGTAAAAATTCGAAAAAAATTTCATTTTGAAGGAATTTTTATGATCTTTCTCGTGATATAAATTTTATAACCCTCAATTTATTATTTTAAATGCAAACGTAAAAAAGTTTAAAAAACAGCTTAAAAATTTAATTTTAAAAAAATCTAAGAAGAATTTTTGAAAAATCTTTCTTAGTGCACCCCTACACTATTAGAAGAATCGCCATGCAAAATTTCAGCCCTTTAGGTCCAGCGGTTTGGTCTGTGCGTTGTATGTCAGTCAGTCAGTCAGTCAGTGAATGAATGAGTCAGTTACGGAACTGTTTTATATATATACTAGCTGAAAACCCGCACTTCGCTACGGAGTACATTCAAAGTAAAAACATCGGTCAATGTATGCAATTAATGCCAATATATATATAATAAATACGACGATCAATGTATATAATTGATGTAAAATATATATATATATATTTATAAAAAAATCGTAAGGGATATTTTTATAGACAAAATAATGTAGAAGATGATATTCAAATTAAATCTAATATAAAGAATACTAAAGAATATAGTACAGTTAATATAGTACAGTTTCTAGAACATTTCTTTTACTGTATTTTAATATTTTTTTGGATAATGTCTAATCGTCTGCCCCATTAGCAAGAAAAAAAAATTATTTTTTGTCTATTTAATTTTTATGCACGTGACGATAAATTTATTTAAAGTACCAGAAAAAGAAGTCACGTGATCAGCATTTAATAAATTAAATTCTAAAAATTAATCTTTAAAAATTCACCAAAAATCAGGAAATGGAGGTAAAAATTCGAAAAAAATTTCATTTTGAAGGAATTGTATGATCTATCTCGTGATATAAATTTTATAACCCTCAAATTATTATTTTAAATGCAAACTTAAATTTTTAAGCTGTTTTTTTTACCTTTTTTAATTAAAAAAAATCTAAGACGAATTTTTCAAAAATCTCTCTTAGTGCACCCCTACACTATAAGAAGAATGGCCATGCAAAATTTCAGCTCTTTAGGTCCAGCGGATTGGTCTGTGCGTTGTATGTCAGTCAGTCAGTGAATGAATGAATGAGTCAGTTACGGAACTGTTTTATATATATAGATAGACTGATTAAGTACATATATTTTTAGTTCAAATGTGATATGAAATCATGACACAAATATCATTTTGGCGAAAATTTCATAACATTTTAAAATAGAGGAAATTTTTTTTATAAATTTTTAGTACAATTGAATGCTTACGCCAGTGACCTTACATTCCATTCAACTCAATACAGGTAACCCTCCTATAACACGGTAGATAGGTTCCTAGAAAATGCCGTGTTGTGTGAAACCGTGTTATGGGAGACCCGAGACAGTTCAAAAAAGAGGGGGTTGCGTTCTGAAAACTTATTAAAAACAAACATTTTTTAAAATTCCATATAAATAACTTAACTTTTATTAAAAATATAAATGTATGTATAAAACAAAACGAAAAGAAACAAAAAAGTGTTATTTTCATTTAATGCGGCCTTAATTTAAAAAATTTCTTCCTCATCACTGCTTAGTACAGTCAAACAAGAACGTTTTTTGGATTGAACGATATCATCTTAACTTTCAGAACCTTTTTCTTCATTTGGATTTTTCACACCTTCTATCATCTTTAAAAAAATGTAACTTTGGTTTGTTTGCTGTTTCTTACAAGGTCGTTGTAGATTTCACGGTATGGAGATAGACAATTTTGCAGCTCCCTTTTGAATTTCACTCTTCTTTTAGCATAAGGGTCTGCATTCAGGAAAACTGATTCAAGATTTTCAGCTAAGCTTAGGCCTTCTTGTAATTTTATAGAGTTATAAATGAATAAATTATAATTTTTTTATGCATTTTCACGTAAAGCCACTATAGTTCATTATTCCTTCCGGTCATTATTTTAAGGTAATTTAGTTTTTAAATGTGTTAAACGAAAATCATGTTATCCAGTGCTATAGAAGTACAGTGTTGTACAAAGGTTTTCGCGATTTTTCATCGTGTTATAGAGAAACCGTGTTACAGGTTGCAGTGTTATACGAGGGTTCCCGCATTTCATCTTATCGTGTTAGAGCGAAACCGTGTTGTAAGATACCGTGCTGTAGGAGGGCTACCTGTATATTATAAATTCCTTTATACTATACACTACCGTGACATTTACCTGCTTTCTGGGGTAAAAGTTTTACAATAATTTCAAAAATCACTGAAATATACCAAAAAAAGGGAAAAAAACACTGATTTTTTAAAAATTTTAAATTATCTTTTTACTAAGTGGCCCGTACGACCCTTTCGCGTGCGATTAAAATTCGACAAATTATACAGCGAGGTTGGTGGTTTGTAGTAGGTTGAAAGTAGAACCGGTTCATTTGTAGCAATTGTTGATTGGTCAAATAACAATGGTGTGTAAGGATAATACAAAGCCAATCACAAAACGCCTTCGTCCACAATATTGGAGGTGAAGCATAAGACAAAACAGGGGAACATGAGATATGTGCACGTCAAAATACCTTTGTAGACAATATTAAAAGTTAAATATGACACAAACTCGGGGAGAATGTGATATTTACATTGCAAAACCTCTTTGTGCACACTATTTGACCGTGCCGCATCGACGCATCCACGAAAAGATCTTTAGGGCCTAAAGTCAATTTTTCACTTCGATTTTTAAACAAACAATACAATGCGTCATTCTGGATTAACAATTCGTCGGAAGCGGAGAACCTAATCTTTAAAATGATACCTCATTTATCGATTTTGGTTAAGTATGAAGGGAGAGAAAGGGATCGTCACAAAAAAACCACCTTCTAGAAATTATATACATGGTTGTTCCATGCAAAAATAATAATGTGCATCTACACGGGTGTTGCCAATGCAGAAACTCATTAATGAAATCACAGAATGATAATAAAAGCAAACGATTTTTAAATTTAAAAGTTCAGTGCGATTGATAATGGTAAAATAAAAAAGCTAGCGCGCGCCATCCAGGGGAAGAAAAATTGTTTAAAATGTTTATACTTCGATTTTTAAACAAACGATAGGATGTGTGAAATTCTAAATTAGCGATTCGCACGAAGCGGAGATCTTAATCTTTAAAATGGTACCTCATTTATAGATTTTGGCTAAGTATGAAGGGAGAAAAAGGGAGAAAAATCACCTTTAAGAAATAATATGTATAGATAAGTGCAGTGTAGCGTACTGTAAATATGGTCTTATTTTTTCCCGAGACCCCACAAGAGCTTGAAACACAGCTGCGTGATTTTCAAGGAATGTGTTGCTCGTTCCCACCAGTTCGGAACACTTGGGGGGGGGGGGATTAAGAAACGTTTTTTTCCACAGAGGCAGCCAGTAAAGCTGTCATCTTAACGTTTCTGCAAGGTAATAAAGTTCGGCGTCTAAGAAGAGCTGTGAGCCGATAATCTGCCGGCCCCTCCACCCCGTCTAAAAATCCAGACATTGAGGAGAGACGCTAGAGAACGCTGCCGGTGCGGATGTGTGTTTAGGCTCCGTACGTTGGGAATCTGCGCGGGATTTTTAAATTGAATATGTTGCACTGTTTTAAATGTTAATTATTTTTGTTAATAAATTGTTAAGTTTTTGTTTTAAAAATTTGGCCTTCGTTTGTAAATTAGAACTCTGTGTTTCTTTGTTATGGATCCCATGGTAGTAATTTTTAGCAACGCCTCAGAGAGAATAGCCTTACCTACTTGTCGTGACGCTACAGCAGGTATCTGTAGAATGATTCATTCAACACATATAGCTTAGCTTTAAGTTCAAAACGTAGTTAGTAATATGTAAAACACTATTGCAAAATTTACTTGAAATATATTGAAAACATTTTAAAGTATTAGCTTTCCCGTTTACAAATGTAACTGTAAATTAGTTTTCTAGAAAGTGTATTTGAGGATGCTACTTCCGATTTTTTAATATAGACTAGGGGCTTCGCCCCTAGGCTCGCTACCCTCGCTCCTCTGGTGAATCAAGTGAATGAATGACTCAATAGTTGTTTACAGCGATTGAGTCACTCATTTGTTTACAGTTGAAGCTTCCCCCCCCCTCCCGGCGAAATGGATGATCCCGCCTATGGGTGAAAAATCGGATCTTCTTTCAAAGGAAGCGAATGAGAATATTTTTTTTAAGTATTTCTTTAAAATTCAATTAAAAATCGAAATTTTAAGATAGAGACTTGAAGTGAAGTTTATATGAATGAGAAAGCTTTCATCTTCCAGTTGATATAAATATTTTCTTTGTAACATAATAAGTCTGAGAGCATCGAATTTATATATCTCGAAACGCATAAATTTTTCCAAAAAGTGGGTTTTCAATTTTAATAAAATTATCAGTCTGTTTTAAATTATTTTTAAACAAATGAGGTATTATTTGAAGGAGAAATGTCTGTAGTCTTAGATTGTAAAAAAAAAAATTCTACGATCTTTTTTTGGCGAGTTATCGTAATCTGAACATGAAAAAGTCAATATTTTCCCACAAAACATAAAATTTAAAAAAAAAACTTAAAGTCCGACGAATATGAGACATGTCTTACTTTCTTCCCCACATTGTTCTGCATCGATTGGTATCGGTCTCGACCCATACCCCCAGCGGTTTCGGAGGAGATAGCGTGACAAGCTTTTGACAGCGGCTGCGGCTGCGGCAGCGGCAGTTACTTGTTTTTAGAATAGAGAGATTTTGGTTTATGAAATTGGCCATAAGTTCTCATCCAATGATCTTACAAATAAAAGTAAAGCAGTTTTAGAATCCTAAGAGATTGGCCTTTGAAATAGAGCAATGAAAATTTTTTCGAA
Source organism: Dolomedes plantarius (assembly GCA_907164885.2). Taxonomy (NCBI): domain Eukaryota; kingdom Metazoa; phylum Arthropoda; class Arachnida; order Araneae; family Dolomedidae; genus Dolomedes; species Dolomedes plantarius. The sequence goes on along the minus strand of OU015499.1, from coordinate 125,612,454 downwards.
ATCTTGCACCAAAAGAGCCATTTAAACGTAACCTTAAGTCAACGAACCTTAAAAAAAAACACTTTAAATTCATCATTACTATAAAAAAAAGTTTTATAATAGGCATCTTCAGCGAACCCTTCGAATCTAGGTTTCCATTACGGTCTCCCCAACACCTAAAAGTAGACAAGAACGCCACGAGGCTAAAAAACCGAGGTGTGTCACATGCGATTTTGTTGAAAAGACGCTCTATACGAATCTGAAATGCCCTCTTGGGGTGCCGTAAAGTAACCAAGGAGCAACAGCGAAAAACAACTGTATAAACAGGGAGCAAGAGTTGCTTCTCACCACATCAGAAAAAAAAATGCCTAACGAATGACTGTAAATGAATAACAAGGGCAGAAATTGAAGGAAAAGTACCCGAAAGGAGAAGGGAAAATGTCAAATGGATGACTATACATGAATAACAAGGGATAAAATTGAAAAAAAAGTGTCAAATGGATGACGACTGTATATAAATAAGAAATGATAAAAATCGTGGTAAAAGCACCCGAAAAAAATCTAAAGAAAGGAAAATGCCGAATGGATGATTGCATATGAATAACAAAGGATAAAAATTGTAGAAAACGTACCCGAAAAAATGTAAAAAAGGGAAAATGTTACTGTATGTGAATAATAAGGGGAAAAATCGATGGCAAAGTACCCGATAAAGAAAGCAAGTACAGTAGGGAAAATATCAAATAGATGACTGTATATGAGTAACAAGGGAAAAATTGAAAGAAAATTATCAGAGAAAAATATGTAAAGAATAAAATATGCTAAATGCATGACTTTACATGAATAACAAGAGAAAAATTGCCAAATGTATGACTTTACATGAATAACAAGAGAAAAAAATGAAGGAAAAGTACCCGAAAAAGAAAACAACTACAGTAGGGAAAATGTCAAATGGATGACTGTATATGAATAACAAGGGGGAAAATTGAAAGAAAATTATCAGAGAAAAAATATGTAAAGAAGAAAACATGCAAAATGTATGACTTTACATGAATAACAAGAGAAAAATTCCCAAATGTATGACTTTACATGAATAACAAGAGAAAAAAAATTGAAGGAAAAGTACCCGAAAGAGAAAACAAGTACAGTAAGGAAAATGTCAAATGGATGACTGTATATGAATAGCAAGGAAAAAATTGATAGAAAATTATCCGAGAAAAAATATGTAAAGAAGAAAAAAATGACAAATATATGACTTTACGTGAATAACAAGAGAAAAAAATTAAAAGAAAAGTACCCGAAAAAAAGCAAAGTTTAAATGGCAAATGGAAATCTGTTTATGAATAAGAAGGGGGAAAATTGAAGGAAAAGTACCCGAAAAATACCCAAGGAAAAAGGGAGAAAATGATGCTTCAGCAAGAATTCAAAAAGCAAACATCAGACAGAATAAATAAATTAATAACCAAAACAAAGAAAAAGTTTAATATATTTAAAATGTTAAAAGAGTAACTACATATAAATAGCGAAGAAAAAAATGAAGAAAAGGTACCCGAAAAAACAGGACGAATATTAACAAGGAAATACTTATTGCTTTGCTTATCACTCATAACTTTATTTGTAAAAATATCACCATCTTTAACTAGAAAAAAAAGTACCCTCCTGCTCATCAGATATTTTTTTCCAACGCGACAGACTTATTCTCTTCCGATATCCGCCCATTGAACGACGCGAAAGTTGTTGGTTTCTTGTAATGGGAACACCGCAAAGGAAAACCAACATCGCTCCCTGGTGCCACCTCAATTTAGATCGAGAACCTCCAGAGCCGTCACCTGAGGGGCTCGTACCCTCTTACCATCCCTATAAACAACACAGAAAGACTTACTGGCGTAAAGATATTATGTGCCCATAAGACACGAGGGAAATTCGGGGACGTTTATTAGGATACCGAGTACCCACAGTACGAAATCTTGACACACGAACCACAACCGTGCCCCGGGCTTATCAGGGAATTTTACATGATCTAAAGAAGTGCGAAAACAACTTTCAATGCATAATTGTAACTTTCATTATGCGGCGACAGAAAATCCTTCGCAATTACAGGTTTCCCTCATTGCCCGGTCATGTGGTAGAATACCGGATTCAAGATTCGGAGATGCGACTTCAATCCTCTCCCACGGACCGCGGTCGTTACATGCCAAAGGCGGGGCTTTAGGACAGTCGAAAATAGAATCTCGCGGACAAGCCTACTCCTAACTACGCTTTGGGCAGCAAATGGCCTCGATAATGACCCATTAATAAAAGCCTCGACCTTTTCTACTCGACGACCTTCCAAAAGAAGAGTAACTTTCGCTTGACATCCAGCTTGATTCATCCTCAATTCATTAGTCGAAGCAAGGAAATCCCGTACTGCTGAAAAAAAAAGGTCACCTTGACGACCTCAAACGGCTATCAAGTGGGATGCGGCGACAAGAGCTTCTGCTCACACCAGACCCGAATGCTACGGAACATCTGCTGCTGGCTCATTCTAAACGCCCTTCGTGACACCATAACAGGGCTTACACTGGGACACCCCCAGAAAAATCGTCAACTTAACCAACCTACAAATAGTCCGGATGAGTCAGCGCGAACCCCGATAAATTCGATTCCTCGGCATTCTAAGCACGTCTTGCTTGCCTGCGCGATGCGGAGTCCAGATGAAAATCTTAAAATGAGTCTAAACAAGGCATAGGAAGTTCTTTTTCGATGTGGTGATTTAGCAGCTTGCAATTCAGGTGTCTACGGAATCGTAACTATGTTTCGCGTATCAGTTTTTTTCACCCTAAACATCTGGAAATATCTAGAGAACAAGGTACTTGTGGTATATATTATTGGTTATTAGTTTTTAAGGTAAATGGTATACAGTCCACAAAATTTCATGATTTCTTTTAGCACTGAGGGGCTATTGTTATCACTTATACTGATTTGCGTTTCTGCTGTTTTGTAGTTCACCAAAATTTACAGCAAAACAAGGTATACAGCAATGCCTTGGCGACGTTGGACAGAGGAAATAAAAAAATATATAATTAATAACTCCCTGGTGCGCATTTAAAATATCCGACCGACATTTTATAGGCTTTTTAAGCACTAAGAAGCTATTGGTATCATTTCGACAGATTTGCTTTTCTGCCTGTTTTGAAGTTCTACAAAATTTACAGCAAAACAAGATATACAGCAATGCGTTCGAAACGTTTGACAGAGGGAAAAAATAAATTAATTAATATCTCCTTGGTGCATATTTAAAATCTCGGACCAACATTTTTATAGGCTTTTTTAGCACTGAGGGGCTACTGTTATCACTTCGGCTGATTTGCTTTTCTGCCTGTTTTGTAGTTCACCTAAATTTACAATAAAACAAGTAATACAACAATGTCTTGGCGACGTTTGACAGAAGAAGAAAAAAAATTAATTTAATAAATAACTCCCTGTTGCGTATTTAAAATCTCGAACCGACATTTTTATAGGCTTTTTTAGCACTGAGGGGCTATTGTTATCACTTTGACAGATTTGCGTTTCTGCCTGTTTTGTAGTTGGACAAAATTTACAGCAAAACAAGTTATATACAGCAATGCCTTGGAGACTTTTGACAGAGGAAGAAAAAAGATAATTTAATTAATAACTCCCTGGTGGTATTTAAAATCTCGCACCGACATTTTTATAGGCTTTTTAAGCACTGAGGGGCTATTGGTATCATTTCGACAGATTTGCGTTTCTGCCTGTTTTGAAGTTCGACAAAATTTACAGCAAAACAAGATATACAGCAATGCTTTCGAAACGTTTGACAGAGGGAAAAAATAATTTAATTAATAACTCCATGGTGCATATTTAAAATCTCGGACCAACATTTTTATAGGCTTTTTTAGCACTGATGGGCTATTGTTATCACTTTGACAGATTTGCGTTTCTGCCTGTTTTGTAGTTAGCCAAAATTTACAGCAAAACAAGTTATATACAGCAATGCATTGGCGGCGTTTGACAGAGGAAGAAAAAAATAATTTAATTAATAACTCCTTAGTGTGTATTTAAAATCTCCGACCAACATTTTTATAGGATTTTTTAGCACTGAGGGGCTATTGTTATCACTTTCACAGATTTGCGTTTCTGTACTGTTTTGTAGTTCGCCAAAATTTTCAGCAAAACAAGTTATATACAGCAATGCATTGGCGGCGTTTGACAGAGGAAGAAAAAAATAATTTAATAACTCCTTAGTGTGTATTTAAAATCTCCGACCAACATTTTTATAGGCTTTTTAGCACTGAGGGGCTATTGTTATCACTTTGACAGATTTGCGTTTTTGTCTGTTTTGAAGTTCAGCAATTAAAGCAAAACAAATACTAAAGAATCGCTTTCGCAACGTTTGACAGAAGAAGAAAAAAACAATTTAATGAATAACACCCTGGTGACTGTTTAAAATCTAGTACGGACTTTTACTGTAGACTTTTTTAACAATGAGAGGGTATTGTTATCACCTTGACAGATTTGAATTTCTGACTTTTTCAGGTTTCCCTTGTTAAGTTATGAGAAAATTTGATTTCGTTATTTTTATAATCGTAAATTTCTGAAGTCCAGTCTCATTAAGCTCAATACTAAATTACTGTTACACAAAGGACTTACAACGCCTAAAATAATGAGCATATTGTTCTGAAAAATTAAAATTTTCTCTACTATTTTTTTTTTCAAGATATTAATGTCTTTTACTAAAAAAGGAAAATTGTTTCTTCTAAATATTAAATTAAATAAAAATATATTAGAAATACGCGAACTCTGTGCTCGTAGTGAAAAAGAACTTTTTAACGTAGGACTACGTTCCTCAATAACGGTCCTCCGGAAAGAAAAAATTCAGAGTCCGTCGCGAATTATAATTTTGGCTTATAACTTTGGCTAAGCGCCAAACCCAGTATCAGTAAACAATTAAACAGAAAAGTGCCTAAATGCGCCAAAAAAAGAGAAAAGAAAAGAGGTAAGCAACGATAAGTAATCCTACGTTAAATAACCCGCGGTAGTTTCGTTAGAAGAGATTACCTGAAATTTTTTAAAATGTCTGTTTCCTATAAATGTCTGTATTTTTTTTAAATGTCCGTTTCCACATGCATAAAAAAAGAAATCTAAAGTATTCATTAGCTAATAAAACATCAGCAAGATGTGGAGAGGAAAAATTCCAATAGTTTAACATGGGTATGGAAGATCTGTGACGTCATCTGATGCGCTTCCTGCAAGATCATTCTTCCCTAATACCTCCAAAAAGTTCGAAATTTAGAAAAAAAATGTATTCTTACGGAGTTCATCACGGAGATTTTTTAAAAAAACTTTGGGGGGAAAATTCCCTGTAATTACTCGAGATACGGCTAAAAATAAGTCAGCGGAAATAACTACTTTTTAAAAATTTAGCCATTAGTGTCATTTTTTCTATAAGATCTACAAATTTTATCACTGCACGCCTGGTAACTTCCAGTCGCGTTATGATGATGAAATTTTAATCACATGGTTTGTATGATGTGTGACTATCATATTAAACCCGAATTTTTAGGTTTCCACTAAGCCTCATTTAATTTTATGTAAGATTAATTATTGAAAAAAAAATTGTGCGGTCGGGGGACCCCCGTCAGGAACGAAGTTCCTTACGCTATTTTTCTCTACGTTATTTTACGTTATTTTACGTTCTCTTACGTTATTTTACGTTATTATCTCTAAACGTGATTTAATATGTAGATTTCTATTGATTGTATTAGTGTATTTTTGTCACGCCAAAAAGCGCAGCCCTCTTTTATTCAACCAACCAACCAACCAACTCTCTCTCTCTCTCTCTCTCTCTCTCTATTTTATTAAAATTAAAAATTTTAATATATAAATTAATTATTTTTATTAAAATTAAAAATTTCAATATATAAATTAATTATTTTGATTTAGATGTTACCTAGCATAATTGTTAATCGGATTAATTTTATTATTTAATCACCAACAAAAATAAATTAACGACACAATATAAATCCCGCGTGAATTAAAACAATAGCAAACAATAAGTTTAAACAGAAAGACGCGATTCCATAGGGATGGTATAAAATCTTTCAAGTAAAGCATTTACAACTGGTCGAAGTTTATATAAACGATCATGCTGAGGGTCATCATGTGGTGGTTGTTTACTGTTGTCATTAAAATGTAGAAATTCTCTTATCTTTTCAAAGTCTTTTAATGACATACATTCTTTTATTACATCATTGCCTATGGCAGGTGACCAATATGCCCTAGTGTTTGGTACATGTACAATAGACATCATTATACAAATACCAATGTATTGTTTAATTTCTAAATTCGTTACATTGACACACTTTTCTGGGTTTTTTTGCAAACTGAATAAATTTGTTTCTTGAACTATATGCTCAATCAAATCTTCTGTAAAAGATAACTAAAAAAATTTAGAGGTGTGTTTAAATTCATAATTTCAGGAGCGAGATTCTCGTCACCTCGAAATAAAATTTGATCATCATTTAGAAGTGAATTAGTTTTCTTCCAGTTGATTGCAGGCTTTGATCTCCCTGTATTATTTCTATTAGTTTTTGCATGTTACCACCATTAGGCA
>OU015499.1:125565865-125598365 GCA_907164885.2 Dolomedes plantarius | reverse complement strand
GTTCTCTTCTGCAGCCATTTTATTTGCAGAAGTTGTGGATTTCTTCGTATCTTTTCACGAATTCTTTTGATACGTTCTTTTGTACGAACAGTGCGTGGACGACCGGACCTTGGTCGATCTTTACAGCTATTGGTATCCAATAATCGATTTATAGTCCTATATAGAAACGTCCTATTAAAACCAAGGCATTTTAATTCCTTAAATATTTTACCTACAGAAAATCCGCGATCAAAAAGCTGTTTAACCATTAACCTTTTGGCTTCCATCTTTAAAAATATTCTACATGTTTTACTTTAAACAAAAATCGTCTGCGTTTACAAAAAGTTGCCAATCACACAAATAGATAGATAAATTGTTTTTCCAAACGATTAAAATTAACTCTTATTTTTTGGAGTGTTACAGTATTTATTAGCCACCCTGTATATATATATATATATATACATACATATATATATATATACATACATATATATATACATACATATACATACATATATATATATATATATATATATATATATATATATATATATATATATATATATATATATATATATAAACCCCTTAATGGCCGTTCTTACAATCGGGGTATGGAATTTCCCGATCTAAAGAGGGAATCGGAAAAATGGACCCCGTAAGCTAAGGGTTAACACAGCATCTCTCTGAGTGAATACAGCAAAAAAATATTAAAAATTTGTGTACTACTACTAGTATGAACATATTACCCCGAATAGAATTCACGAAAAAAAAAAAAAAATCGCATCGCAAGTCCCCTCACGAAATGACTAGTACTTGAACCAGTGTCATAGACTTACAATTAGCAAGTGGGAACAAAAACTTTTTCTACTTCGTAAATTTTACTCCCCCCCCCCACCTCGAAAAAAAAAGGCCTTTGGAACTTAAAAGTTCCAATAACAGAGTCACTGTAATACATATTTATATTGGGGGCAAATTTTATCGTCACTGAAAAGCCTTTGGAGCTAAAAACTTGGATCACTATAGTGAGTATTTATAATGAAGAGAAATTTTGTGGTCATTGAAACGGCTTTGTAACTTAAAATTTAAATAACAGGATCACTAAAATGAATATTTGTATTTAAGGGGAAAATTAAGCCGTCATTGAACCTTTGGAATGTAATAGCTTGAGTCACTAACATAAATATTTAAGACACAAAATGTATCGTCGTTGAAAAGCTTCTGGAACATGAAATTCTAATAACAGAATCACTGTAATGAATATTTATATTTAAGGGGAAAATTAAGGCGCCATTGAGCCTTTGGAATATAATAGTTTGAATCACTAACATAAATATTTAAGAAACAAAATTTATCGTCATTGAAAAGCATCTGGAACATGAAATTCTAATAACAGAATCACCTTAATGAATATTTATATTTAAGGGGAAAATTAAGCCGTCAATGAGCCTTTGGAATGTAAAAGTTTGAGTCACTAACATAAATATTTATATTTAAGACACAAAATGTATCGTCGTTGAAAAGCTTCTGGAACATGAAATTCTAATAACAGAATCACTGTAATGAATATTTATATTTAAGGGGAAAATTAAGGCGCCATTGAGCCTTTGGAATATAATAGTTTGAATCACTAACATAAATATTTAAGACACAAAATTTATCGTCGTTGAAAAGTTTCTGGAACATGAAATTCTAATAACATAATCACTATACTTAATATTTAATTTAAGGGACATGTTTTGTCGTCATTAAAAAGTTTTAGGAGCCTAAAATTTCTATAACAGAATCCCTCTATTGAATATTTATATTTAAGACACAAAATTTATCGTCATTGAAAAGCTTTTGGAGCATGAAATTCTTATAACAGAATCACTATACTGAATATTTATATTTAAGACACACAATTTCTCGGCGTTGAAAAGCCTTGGGAACTTAAAATTTCAATAAATGACTATAAAGAATATTTATATTTATGGGGCAAATTTTGTCGTCCTTGTAAAGACGACGAAACTTAAAACTTCCCAATGTCACAGTCAATAAAAAGGATATTTTTACTTAAGAAACGTATTTCATCGTAATTGGGTTTCCTAGTTATTTCTAGAGGATACATGGAAAAATATGAAGCGCGAAAAATTCAGTATCATTACTTTCTGGACAGAACCTGTATATATATATATATATATATATATATATATATATATATATATATATATATATATATATATATATATATATATATATATATTCATATATATATATATATATATCAAAGACCCTGAAAAATATATATATATATATCAAAGACCCTGAAATATATATCATATATATATATATATATCATATATATATATCATATATATATATATCATATATATATATATATATCAAAGACCCTGAAAAACCGTTATAGAATCCAGAGCTCTACTACAAACAGTGCCCAGATTTCATTTAGAGGCGAACTTTCCACACACGACCCCAAGGCCTCTCTCCTCCTTATTACCGAATAACCTTTGGATGAAGTTTCTTACCTTCATGGCCCCCTCCTGTCTTTCAACACGTCATCTTGTTCCGATTAAGATCGGACAAATGTCGAACGCGCGTTCCGAAGGCCTCTAACTAATCATATTCCCTCGCCAATTTACCCGATTGGAGTGTTTTCTTTTTCACATCCACTCGTTTTCTTTCTTTTTCTTTCCCTCAAGGATGGCATGGAATGAAGCCATCGATTTGAAAACTATAGTATATCCTCTGACTAGCTGAAAACCCGTACTTCGCTACGGAGTACATTCAAATTAAATACAACGGTCAATGTATGCAATAAATGCCAAAATAATAAAAATATATATATATATTTATAATAAAAACTACAACGATCAATGTAGGCAATTGATGTAAATATATATATATATATTTATAAAAAAATCGCAACGGATATTTTTATAGACAAAATAATGTAGAAGAAAATAGACAAATTAAATCTAATAGAACATACTATAGAATATAGTATAGTTAATATAGTACAGTTTGAGGAACACATCTTTAAGTGTATTTTAATATTTTTTTGGATAATGTCCAATCGTCTGCCGCATTAGCAAGAAAAAAAATATTTTTTTTGTCTACTTCGATGTTATGCACGTGACGATAAATTAATTTAAAGTACCAGAAAAAGAAATCACGTGATCAGCACTTAATAAATTAAATTCTAAAAATTAATCTTTAAAAAGTCACCAAAAATCAGATAATGGGGGTAAAGGTTCGAAAAAGATTTCATTTTGAAGGAATTTTTATGATCTTTCTCGTGATATAAATTTTATAACCCTCAGATTATTATTTTAAATGCAAACTTTAAAAAAGTTACTAAAACAGCTTAAAAATTTAATTTTTAAAACTCTAAGAAGAAGTTTTCAAAAATCTTTCTTAGTGCACCCCTACGCTATAAGAAGAATCGCCATGCAAAATTGCAGCCCTTTAGGTCCAGCGGTTTGGCCTGTGCGTTATATGTCATTCAGTCAGTCAGTCAGTTACAGAACTGTTTTATATATATATAGATGGAAGAACTCGTATGAACCTCAAGAACACGCTTTTCCCGCCAAAATTGAAAACGTCAATATACTTTTAAGAGAAGATTCTTAAAAAAATTTTTTTTCACGTCTATATTTCATGATGACGTACGGCTTAACCATCCCAAACGCGGGCGGGTTTTCGTATTTTTCCGTGCAAAATCACGGGGTAAATTTATCGGTTTGTCGTAAGGTGGCTTTTAATGTAATGTAATGTACAAAATAAATAACCGAGATGAATAGAGAAAAAGGATATTTTTTTTCATATTTTAACTTGTGGGGAACGCGAATTTTTCTTATCATAAAAATACAGAAAATAATTTAGAAAATAAAACGCCACGTAGAAGAAATATTACTTAGAACGATACAGAAGAAAAAAAAGTCTCAAATGCTTAGGGAGTTAAATGTGATGCACACGTTCTTCAAACACCTTTTTATTTCAATTTCAATTTTTCAAAAACACAATTTTAATTTTCAAAACAATTTGTTGTTGTTGTTTCTAATGTCCAAAGTATTGAATTGTAAACACAAATGGAAACGTGAGATGGAAAAAAAAGTATGTAATATGAATATTGTATATTGTATATGATTATGAATATGGTATGATAGAATGAATATTGTATATAGTTATTTGAAATGACAGTTAATGAGTTGAAATGAGTTATTTGAAAGCTAATACAAAGTGTGACAATAAGATATTATAATTTTATGGCTAAATGCAGTAAATAATGTATGTATTGTGTGGTTATCACTCATAAAATATCACTCATAAAATGTTCTTAAGGGGGGAAAGAAAATAGATTTTAGTCCAAACAAACTGTTTTTCCATGCAAAAAGAATAACGTACACCTACAAGGATGTTGCCAAGAAAGAAACTTATTAATTGATTCACAGAATGATAATAAAAGCAGACGATTTTAGGATTTAAAAATTCAGTGAGCAAGAATAGGAAAAAAGAAAGAAAACACGCGCCATCTAGCGGAAGAAAAATGTTTATAATGTTTATACTTCGATTTTTAAACAAACAATACAATGTGTAATTCAAAATTAACGATTCGTCAAAGCGAACAACTTAATGTTTAAAATGGTACCTCATTTATCGATTTTGGTTAAGTATGAAGGGAGAGAAAGGTTTCATCAGAAAAATTCACCTTCTAGAAATAATACAGGATCTGTCCAGAAAGTAATGAGATCGATTTCATAAAATTCGTTTAGTTGAAGATAATTTTACAGACACTTAATATTCTTCAAAATAGCATCTTCCTGCATTGATACACCTTTGCCAACGACTCTGCCACCCACTGATGCCCGCCTGGAAGTCTTCAACTGGAATGCTGTTCAGAACGCACGTTACGTTTTTCTGCAAGTTCTCCAGATTGTCAAAACGATGGCCTTTTAAGCTGGATTTTAACCGAGGGAACAGAAAAAAAAGCCCGGAGGTGACAGATCGGGACTGTACGGTGGTTGGGACAGCGTTGCTACGTTGTGTTCTGCCAGGTACTGAGTCACTTTGAAAGATGTGTGGACCGGCGCATTATCGTGGTGCAGAATTCAATTGTCTGTGAGCTCCGGGCGGATGCGCGCGATTCGATTCCTCAACCTTTTGTAAGTCCCAACGTCTCTGCAATCATGTAGACTCTCATTTGACGATCAGAGTCCAAAAGCTCTTTAATTTTGGCCACATTGTCTGAAGTTTGAGAACTTGATGGACGCCCAGCGCTTTGTTCGTCATCGACGTCCTCTCTTCCGTCTTTGAAGGCTTTGTGCCACCTAAACACTTGACCCTTGGACAAAGAATTCTTCCCGTAAGCTTCTTGTAACATTGCAAGCGTCTCAGTAGCCGATTTGTTTAGTTTTACACAAAACATTATGGCGTATTGCTTCTCGACACATCGCTGCATTCTTGCAATCTAATGCTACTTTCAAACACATATCTGCTTCACGAGCGATCCGTGCGCTGCAAAGGCTCAAGGCCAACTGACCTCTGCCAGACTCTGTAGCTGACAGCCCCCACCACCCGTATTGCCCGCAAACTCTGCCCCTTTGGCGTTCTGCTTGGCGCGAAAAATTCAGTATCATTACTTTCTGGACAGAACCTGTATATATATATATATATATATATATATATATATATATATATATATATGGGAATTGTATTATCCCAGGGCTCCGGCTATGTGCTATATGTCGCCGTGTACGCTATGCGACGACAGCGCTACTAGGATTTCGGTAGATGAACTGGGAGAAAGTGTTTGAGGAGAACGAGAGGGAGATAAGATTTGGAGGTGACACAGGGCAAAGGCTCTCGTGCGCGAATGGTGAAGGACGGAGTTCCTAGGAGAGAACGGGGGAAGAGACCCCGGAGATCTGGGCCTAGCTTGTAGCTACGGGCGGAAGGGAAGGCGAGAGTAAGCTCCCGTGCTGAGGAAGTCTGAGTGACTTCAGGAAGCCCAAGCTGGTTGAGTGCTTTGCATTATTATCATTTACCCTGAGGGGTCAACCATTATATTTTAAATGTATATATGAATCGTCTTGTCAACTTTAAATAAATATTTGTTGTTACTGTTCGTGAGAGACTATTTATGAGTCATCCTGAGTTTGTATTAAATGTGGGGTGCCAGATTGTTATATCAGACGACTAGTTAGGCTAATCTAAAAGATGACACCCCACATATATATGTATTTTATATGTATATATATGTATATATGTATTTTTTATCTTTATTAAGTAAGAAATTGAAAATATATTTATATACAAAACAAAATACAAAAAATTCTTTTCTAAAAATCCTCCCATAAATTTGAGGTGCGTCTTTTGGTCCGAAAATACTGTAAATAGATCTTATTGATCATATTTGTATTAAAAGTCAAACCATATTTCAAATCTATATTGGCCTTTTCGCGCTTAAATAGATCGAATAATAAAAAAATAAAAATGAGAAAACCGCTTTGCAAATTTACTGTGACGTAAAAACCTCCAAAAAGCAACAAAACAGCGTTTTTGTTACGTTTATAATTATCGGAAAACTTTGCTATGATATACTGGAGCCGTCAAAGTATATTTTAAGCAAAACAAAATATCAACTATCGATATTTTCAGCCTTTGTTTTCATCGTTTATCATGCGATGATATCAGTTTTTAACTTGATTCTCTCCCCAATATTTCAACACTTCCCAAAAAAATGTAAACACCTCCTTCAACACGTCAAGCCGCTAATATAATATAATTACCTCTAAAGCTGCATGAAACAGTAAATGAGAAATATGATGCTTTTCAGAAACACTGAGCTCTTCAAACGTCCAACATCCGTGGTGCCTAAATGAAATTTATTGATTGCCTACAAATGACGGATAAATGATCTACAGCATGGGACAAAACTTTAAAAATATGATAAATTATCTACTGCGTGTTTCTCTTCGAGAAACTGCTTCCTTTTATGCATACAGCATCAAAATGGAGATGGATTATGACGTCTAACGATTCAAGAGGGTCTTCGTAAGACCTTTAGATAGCTGAGCTGACACATCCGACATTTTGTTGCCCATTGTTGACAAGTGAAGTCATCATTTTGACCTGAGGTTTAGAGAGACGTACTCATCATCTCTTTGGACTTCTCTTAAATGACCTGCTTTTGGATAAACTGATACATTTGAGCTATTAAAGTTCATTGGAGATATAATTTGAGATCTTTTTGCTAGACTATATATTTGACCTATATGAATGCAACGCATTATCTCAGGAAGAGCTAATTAGTAAAGTAATGTAGCTGTAACATGGATGTTTCGTTAACTGGCGAAGAAACGGCGACAAAGGAATAACGTGGCGTGAGTTTCAGTAAGACTGGTAAACAAGAATCAACATGGGTACATCCTCAAATTCGAATTATATCTCCAGTGAAGTATCGATATATATTATTTCTAGAAAGTTTTTTTTTCCTGTTTTTTCCCTTTATTTCCCTTCATACTAAACCAAAATCGATAAATGAGGTACCATTTTAAAGATTAAGATCTCCGCTTTGTGCGAATTGCCAATTTAGAATTGCACATCTTATTTTTTGTTTAAAAATAGAAGTATAAACATTATAAACAATTTTTCTTCCCCTAGGTCTTTTTTTATTTTACCATCACCAATCGCACAAAACTTTTAAATTTAAAAATCGTTTGCTTTTATTGTCTTCCTGTGATTTCATTAATGAGTTTCTTTATTGGCAACATCCGCGTAGGTGTACATTATTCTTTTTGCATGGAAAAACCATATATATTATTTCTAGAAGGTGCTTTTTTGAGACGATCCCTTTCTCTCCCTTCATCCAACCAAAATCTATAAATGAGGTACCATTTTAAAGATTATGTTCTCCGCTTCTGGTGAGTTATTTATTCAGATTGACCCAATGTACTGTTTGTTTAAAAATCGAAGTGAAACATTGTCTTTAGGCCCTAGAGTTCTTTCCGTGGATGCGTCGAAACGGCACCGTCAAATACTGTGCCCAAAGAGGTTTTGTAATAAATATCCCATTTTCCAAGAGTTTGTGTCATAATTAACTTTTGATATGGCGAATTTTTATGGGTTAATTCTCTTTTCTGGGGGACGCGCTTTCGACCCGTAACGATTTTGATGGGAAGGCCTCCGCAAAAACGTTAAATATGACACAAATTTGCATAAATTATACACCTTTAAAGAGTTAAAAGGTGTATTAATTATACACCTTTATAACTTTTAATTATAAAGGTGTTTTGAGGTGTACATATTTCATGTTCCCCTGTTTAGTCTTATGCTTCACCTACAATATTGTGGCCAAAAGCGTTTTGTAATTAGTTTTGTATTATCCTTACGCACCATTGTTATTTGACAAACAAACAATTGCTACAAAAGAACCGGTTCATCTTTCATCCTACTACAAACCACCAACATCGTTATATAATTTATCGGATTTTAATTAAGGATGCGACATCGACAACAAAACATCGATGTTTTGAAACATTGATATTCAATATTAAAACATCGATGCTAATAAAACATCGCCCAAAAAACATCGATTTTTTAAATATCGATGTTTTTCGGATTTTAATTAAGGATGCGACATCGACAACAAAACATCGATGTTTTGAAACATTGATATTCAATATTAAAACATCGATGCTAATAAAACATCGCCCAAAAAACATCGATTTTTTAAATATCGATGTTTTTCGGATTTTAATTAAGGATGCGACATCGACAACAAAACATCGATGTTTTGAAACATTGATATTCAATATTAAAACATCGATGCTAATAAACCATCGCCCAAAAAACATCGATTTTTTAAATATCGATATTTTTGAACATTCATTCTTTAAAACTGGTTTAGTAACGGTTTTAGGGAGGCATCTTAATATTAATTAACGTTAACTTATATAAAACCAGAACAACACAAAAACTTAAATGGCCGCTGGTGTTTATACTATTTATAAATTAAAACACCATGGAAGGCTCTGGAGTGTCGAGAACATTCCAAGCGCTCTGATTGGTTCATTAGTTGTTAATTGCCATTTGTCTCGTTGCTAGGGCATCGTTCCCCCTTTTGTATTTGTTCTTTTCAGAATTCAGACTTACATTTACTGAGTGTGAAAATTATGGTACGTTGTTGGGTTTCTTTTATTATGGCACTTTTCCATCAAAAAAACCCATCAAGACAACGTAAAACATTGAGCACAAAACATCGATGTTTAAAAAAAATCGACTTCAATAAATCGATGTTTTGAACATTGATGTTTTTTTATCAAAACATCGATGTTTTGAAAACGTCGACATTGATGTCGCATCCCTAATTTTAATCGCATGCGAAAGGGTCGCATGGGGTAAACCTAGTATTACACAAATAGGCCCTAAAGTTCTTTCCGTGGATGCGTCGAAACGGCCTTGAAAGATCTTTTACTAAGCACGAAAGTTTGAAATGTATCCGTGCAACACATTAGCTTAAAGATAAGGAAAATCGAAAGAGTAATGGAGCCAAATGATTGAATTTTATCATCGATGTTTCGTAAATTGACTTTTAAACAGACGTAATTTGAAGTTGTTCGACAAAGTGAATGGCTATCAAGATACAAGTGATCCGAAGGTAAAATTTAAAATTAAAGTAAACAAATTTTATTTTAATTAAAATTACTAATTTGAAAATTTAAAAAATTTAAAAATAACAATTTAAAATGAGAAATTTAAAATTAATAATTTAGAAAAAAGAACATTAAAAGTTTTAAAAAATTAATAATGAAAGTATAGGGCAGTATTCCCAATTTTAAAAACTAAGAAATTTAAAGATAAAAATTTGAGATCGAACATGCATAAGAAGGAAGATTTTTTAATTTATTTTTCATTTTTTTTAAAATTTGCAATGTAAAAAAAAATATTCGCATTGAGATAATTGTTAAGTCTCCGGGGGAAGCTAATAATAGTAAAGTAAGCAAATTAAGTAAAATATCACAATTGACGTTGAAAAAGAAAAAAAAAATGATACTGCGAGACGTGCAATAAAATGGCCGATCATGACTCAGAATGGATATTTGGATATTTAAAAGCTCTGTTTACTTAGCAGATAATGATTAAGACAATAATTGTTTTAATGTTTCTTTAATTTATTTTTCATTTTTTTAAAATCTGCAATGTAAAAAAAAATATTCGCATTGAGATAATTGTTAAGTCTCCGGGGGAAGCTAATAATAGTAAAGTAAGCAAATTAAGTAAAATATCACGATTGACGTTGAAAAAAAAAAAAAAAATGATACTGCGAGACGTGTAATAAAATGGCCGATCATGACTCAGAATGGATATTTGGATATTTAAAAGCTCTGTTTACTTAGCAGATAATGATTAAGACAATAATTGTTTTAATGTTTCTTTAATTTATTTTTCATTTTTTTAAAATTTGCAATGTAAAAAAAAATATTCGCATTGAGATAATTGTTAAGTCTCCGGGGGAAGCTAAAATTAAGTAAAATATCACGATTGACGTTGAAAAACAAAAAAAAAAAAAATGATACTGCGAGACGTGTAATAAAATGGCCGATCATGACTGAGAATGGATATTTGGATATTTAAAAGCTCTGTTTACTTAGCAGATAATGATTAAGACAATAATTGTTTTAATGTTCTCTGGTAGTGTAAACAGAGATAACACAGTGGAGTCAATGACAAAAACTCGATTTCATACGCTATAAATGTGCGACAACTGTTTCTCTGACTTCTAAATTACTTCAGGAGACTATTGTCAAGACAATGACGAATTTTTATGGGTAAATTCTAATTTCTGGGTGACGCGCTTTCGACCCGTAACGATTCAGATGGGAAGGCCTCCGCAAAAACGTATTCCAAGTTAATAAAAGGGATTCAAAGACATCTATGAATAACTAGCTGAATATTCGCTACGGAGTACATTGAAATTAAATACAACGGTCAATGAATGCAATTAATTTGCATGTTTAATATCCATAAAACATACTAATTTGAATTAAATTCTTAAAAAAAACCCCAATCTCAATTAGTGGTTAAATTTTATCCTTTACCGTATTTCAATATTTTTTTTTGTTAGTTTATTTCGTTGTTATGCACGTGACAAAAAATTAGTTTAAAGTATCACAAAAAGAAAAGAAACCACGTGATCAGCTTTTAATAAATTAAATTCTAAAAAAGAATCTTTAAAAATTCACCAAAAATCAGAAAATCGAGGTCAATATTCGAAAAAGATTTCATTTCAAAGGAATTTTTATGATATTTCTCGTGATATAAACTTTATAACCCTCAAATTATTATTTTAAATGCAAACTTTAAAGAATGTTACTAAAACGGCTTAAAAATTTAACTTAAAAAAAATCTAAGAAGAATTTTTCGAAAATCTTTCTTAGTGCACCCCTACACTATAAGAAGAATCGCCATACAAAATTTCAGCGCTTTAGGTCCAGCGGTTAGGTCTGTACGTTATATGTCAGTCAGTCAGTCAGTTACGGAACTGTTTTATATAATATAGATTACAATAATTATTTTTCTTCACATTTGAACATTATTGGAAGTAAATTATGATACAAATGTTACAATTAACTTATGTAGTAGTTCTTTAACACCTAGTGAATTTTTTGATTTTTTTTTTTGGTTAGAAAACCCCACCGATCCGCGAAATGTTTTCACAAATTTTACCGGTCCCAGGGCCAAAAAAGTTTGAGAAAAGCTGGCTTATATTACACTGATCTGCAATTTTTAAACTTCTTTCTGTTGTTTTGAAATGAATATGTGTATCTGAATGAATTTTTTGCGCAGATTCCGAAAATGACCTTCAAAATTCCGTATCACGTCAGGTTTTGTCATAAATGATAGAAATGTGAAAATTAAAGAAGAATTATAGGAAGAATCGCCATGCAAAATTTCAGCCCTTTAGGTCCAGCGGTTTGGTCTGGGCGTTGTATGTCAGTCAGTCAGTTACAGAACTGTTTTATGCATATAGATAACCATGAAAATAGCTATCCATATTATAGCTATCTATATCTGAAAAAAGCTCCTTCTATATCGCTGACATATTTCTCACGCCACCCGGTTCAGCCGACATTTCGAAAGCGGCGCCCTTAGCACACGAAGGTCTTTAACTAATAATCCCCGACCGTGTCATCAGCTGGCGACCTCACTTCACTCTCAAGGATGGCACGGAATAAGGAATCGATTCTGGAGGCGACCCCCTTATTACACGAGAGACATTGTCTCCCTCTTCACTAGTTCTTTTCGGTCTCACGTTTCATTCATCTAGGCGTTAACCTTTAGCTTACGGGGCACATTTTTCCGATTCCCCATTTAGAACGGGAAATTTCATACCCCCTTTGTAAGAACGGCCATTAAGGGATATATATATATATATTCTATATGTGTATATATACGTACATACATACATATATATATACAGTAACCACCGTTTATAGTGATCAGTGGTTATAAGAATCAACCGTTTATAAGAATCAATATCGCAAAAACAAAGACAAATGTATTATTTCCATGTTAAAATTTCCGCTTTAAAGAATCAATCCACCGGTTATAAGAATCAGTTTGCAATCTTCGCCTTCCTTTCATTTTTCCAAAAAATACCACTTGAACTCTCAAAAGGTACGAAATTCTTTCTTAAGTTTTTG
The DNA here is from genome assembly GCA_907164885.2 of Dolomedes plantarius. NCBI lineage: Eukaryota > Metazoa > Arthropoda > Arachnida > Araneae > Dolomedidae > Dolomedes > Dolomedes plantarius. The sequence continues at coordinate 125,585,682 of OU015499.1, read as the reverse complement.
AAAAGAAAGATTGATAAAACTTTGGGGTGGAAAACAGTCGTAAAATACATTCCTTTAGACATAACATAAGAGTTTCTCCTTATACGTTTTTGCTAAACACTGTCTTATTAGCTTTACCCAGGGACATCTAACCCGCCCGGGTCCGATTCAGAATCAAACCGTGAAACGTAAGCTATAAGGTGAATCTTCGTCTGAGACTGTAATACGCATACGTCGCTAGTATTCACTTTAGTTTTCTAACAAAATTGCCAGTTAGTGTTAGAACTTTTTGATAGTCGAATTCAAATATGATAAAAACAAGGAAAACTCTTAGTTTTTCTGAAAAACAGAACTTGTTAATTAGATATGATGCTCTTCCAAAGTGTAGTCAAAGAGAAGCTGCCTCTTGTTGATTTTATAATCATGTATTGTTACTTATAGGTCTAGAAATTGAGTTATAGTATTTGTTTAGAAATTGAGTATTTTTAAAATTATAAAATATAATTTTAATAAATGATAAATAAAGTAAATTAAAGAGTATTTAATGGTAAATTATGTATATATGTGCCTGTGAGTTTATATATATGTACAAGTATATATTTGTGTATGTGTGTATGTCCAAAGGGAAGTTTCGGTTATAAGAATCAACCGCTTATAAGATTCAAAAACAGTAATAACAAACGTGATTCTTATAAGCGGAAATCACTGTATATATATATATATATATATATATATATATATATATATATACTAGCATTATTGCCCGGCAGTGCCCGGGTAGATATCTACTATATAATAACAGCTGAAGGTAAACAAATGTTAGTTTGTGAGTCAGCAGACACGAGGACAGGCTAATCTCGCGAACCGAGCATAGCAGGATATCGCGACTGGTACCGATGGACGCGGACGGGCGAGACGCGTGCACTGGTGCTATCCTCAACTTTCAAAACTTTAAACTTTTTTAATTATAAAATTAAAACCGCCGAACTCAAAAGAAGCGGACAGCAGAAACAGACGACATTCCGGCTGGGCCAGCTCCTTTCCGTTTCGCAAATTTCCACTATTTTCATGCATGCAAAATTCAACTTTTTCGTCCTTCAATCGACACATTTTTTTATTTCCATGGGCTTTACAACTGGATACACACATTTTTATAAATTTAAAAATGTTTTTCATTGCAAACGAAGCTTTTTCCCCAAAATTTTTCCGAATTTCACGAAATCGACAATTTTGATGGACAAATATTTCGGTTTTCTGCATTTATTAATGTCAATTTTACGACTTTACGAGCATTTTCTAGATGTTCAGCTTCCAAAATATACCAAATACATTCAATAAAAAAAAAGTTTTCATTCTAAAAGAGCGTACTTGCAAAACTCACTTTTAACTGAATGCCGAGTTCGTAGTTTTTCGACTTATTATTTTACTCACTAATAATTCCAGCAAGTTCGTGAAATTTGTTTCTAATTAATGAGCAACTGATAGGATTCTTCCACCACCAATTTTGAATTCGTCAGAACTGTCTTTCTATTTTTTAAGCACTTTTTCCACCCGAGATTAATATTTACATTCGGCCTTACCGCAATACATCTCCCATCTTGCTCACCTGCCTGTGTACTGTCGTGGCGCAGTGCTATCGCGCTGACCTGGTAAACCCTACGTTGTGGGTTCGGCCCTAGGTGGTAACGCATTTTCCAATTTTCCCTATCTTGGTGTTTTTTGTTTTCCTCCGCGGAACTCTGCAATCATCTCATTACGAATTGTTTGACCCTGCACAGGGCGTTTTTTACTTTTATTATGCGAACTTTCTATCTTGTTTGATGAGGGCCATTTTTTCCGTAACTTTATAATTCATTTCAACTTATTTTCTTTAAATTTTTTAATTCTTCATTTTAATCTTTATTTATTTAATCTTAATATATTTCTAATTTTTAAATCGATCTTACCCTTCTACTTTTTGAGGGTTTTAAACTTAATTTTTATATTAATGTAACTGGTAACTTTAAACTTAATTTAATTTAATAATTTTTCTATTGAGCACATACACATTGATAATAAGCATCTTGCAACAGGAGTTAAAGTCAATAGACCCAGGAACTCTACTCTTCAAAAGAAATTCTGCTCAGTTGCCAAAAGGAAAAATTATTAGTTGAGAACGAGTCATTTAATAATTGAAATCCAGAAATAATTTTAAAGTACCAGAAATAATTTTAGTTTTAGGAAATGAAAAGTTAAAACCTTTAGAATTTTTTCTAATTGAATGAATTTCTTTTTTGTCTAAAAAGCAAAATTTGAAAACGGAAATTTTAAAGAATTATTTCAAAAGCCAAAAACCGAAATTTGAGAAAGAAAATTTTAAATTATTATTTCCGTTTTTAAAAATTCTAATATGTTTTTAAAAGTGATTAAACGGGTTTTAATCATTAAGAAATGAAACTATTTCATTTTAAATCGAAAAAGCAACACATCGGGTTGCCACTCAGCTAGTATAGATATAAAATTTTTCATGCATTCTATCAAAAAAATACTAGGCTGCACCCCCCGCTCTTCATGTTCATCTGGCCAGACAGAATGCGCTTAGCGCGTTTCTACTGAAATGATATACCCAGTATTTTTTTTATGGAAAACATGAAAAATTTTATATCTATATATCTACCCGGGCAATCATTCTTAAAAAATAATTTCATTAATTTTCTTATGCCTTAATATAGCTAATTTACTAATAGTTCGGTATTAAGGTTATGTGTCGTTATGTTTCTCTGTTTAAAGAGCTTTTCCTCCCACTGCTTAAAAAACCCCAAAACTCTAAAATATTTATCTTATATGATTTCACGGAATAAGTAATTCAAATACATATCGTATGTTAACTCTGTTTCGCGAACTTAGGGGAAAAAACCTGTAGAACTCTTAAACTTCTTCCCATTTTATGATCCTCAAACAATTAATATATTTAGATCAACAGAAGGCTTCCAAAAACTGGCCATGGGAGAAACTTAATTTTTCTTTTTTTTTCCAAATTTTATTAAGTTCTATTAGTTTGAACGCCATTGTCTAAAATTGTCAAAAGCAGCGGTTTTCAACCTTTTTAGACTCACGACTCCACTAAACGTAAGAAAAATAAAATAAACACTTAGCCCTCCCCCCCCCCCGTCACACCCAGGCAACTCTCAAACCACCCCAGATCACCCCTAACAAAACTCTTTTCCCCCGCGTATCGAATTTGACTGGTCGTGGTGAAGGGGCTGTATACACATTTAAGAGGTGCGCTTAGGGGCACAAAAATCATTAAAAAATAATTTTGAAAAAACTAATTGAGCCCCAAATTTCGTTTTCCCTGATTTAAGTTTCTCGTGTCCTAAACATTAACTGTGCTGAATTTGGTCCCGGTGGGTGAAACAGTCTATGATTCTATAGCGGACAAACAAACAGAAAAGCTCTTATATATTTCAGTAACCTGTGGTCACAACACTTATGCTACAAAAGCAAGTAAATTATTATTAAAGTACCTTAAATTAATCTATAAAAATATAACATCTGGTGTTTGTGGTATAATTGATAATAGCTATAGTCTAATTAGAAAACTACAAACATTAGATAACTGTAAATATATTGTAACTTATGATTTCAAAGATCTATTTAATAATATTGATGTAATTGATTTAAATAGAATAATCATAATGTTAGTACAAAATAATATTCAATACTTAAGCAACGAAATTAAACTAACTCGTTTCAATAGGCTCCTAGAATTAGTAACTAAACATAATTACATAGTTCATAATAATAGTATATACTTACAGTCCAAAGGTGTACCACAAGGTGGTAATGCTTCAAGTATGCTAGCTAATTTATACTTATATTAATTTGAAATGAATAATATAGAAAATAGCAATTACAATATATTTAGATATATAGATGATATAATAGTAATTAATAAAAGTAATAACCCTATAGACTTAAATTTTTACCCTCCTAATCTGGAACTAATTAAAAGTAGCCATGATAATATTAATGTAAACTTTCTAGATATTAATATTAAATTAAGTACTCACAGTAAATTTACTTTTGACTTATACGACAAAAGATCTGACTATAATTTTAATATTGTTAAATTTCAAAATTATCTAACCTGTTTACATAAATCTGTTTTTAATAACATTATTGTAAATCAGTTAGTTCGTATAAATAGGCTATGTTCTAAAGACAATAGGATTAAGCATATTATAGACTTGAAAGCTGTGCTAACTCGTAATAATTACCCAGTAAGTCTTTCCAAAAACATAATTGGTTGTTTTTGTTTTAATGAATAGTTTGTTCTGTTGCATTAATATGTTAAACATAACAATAGGTTAAAATAGAAATAATAACTACTAAAAATAAAAATAAAAATCATAAGTAAAATAAAATAATAAAATTAACTCATAGTAGTAATAAAAATAAAAACTAAATAATTAAAGGAATAATAGTCTTAAAATACGGTAACCTAAGTAAGTCTGTAACTGAGAATCCACTACCTCAATGGTTGCAAGTTTTATGACGTCAGTCATCTTGCGGTTACAAGTTCTTAACTTCCACTCTGACTAGCGCCAGGCTTGGTGTTCTTTGGTTAAGTACTTTTAATCAAACTTAATTCATTTATTAATAAATTCTTCTGTTAATAATGGATTGTACGATGTCTGAGTGTGTTTATTTAATAGATCATACTCATCAGAAACAATCCATTGGTTTTTAGACAGTATTGACACCGCTGATGAAGACATGCTGTCAAAAACCTAATTCATACTTTTCTTTACATGTTGTTTGTTCCTGGCTGCAAGTAGCTTTAGAGCTATTACTGGTTTTCTCTTTCATCTTATTCTTATATATATATATATATATATATATATGCATGTATATATACATATATATATATATGTATATATATGTATATATGTATATATATGCATATATATATATGTATGTGTGTATATATATATATATACATATATATATATATATATATATATATATATATATATATATATATATATATATATATATATATATATATATATATATATATATTCACTCTTGGGCCCGCGTATTCTTTGGATACATGCTATCCCACCCCGTAAGGAAAAGGTTAAAGAATGTACAGATCCCCACTTCACGCCTCTCCCCGAAATTTAAGACCACTTATGCAGACTTTTAAGGCTCCCGGATAAATATTTCAAGCTTCTCCTGTCGTTTTGAAGGATAAAAAAGGACGAAAGAAATATTAAAACGCGAATATATTTTCCATTCTGGATCAAAAACCCTTTCAGAATCGTAACTTGAGGGAGAGACTTGCGGCTCAGAAGATCGATAAACTCTCAAGCCAGAATAACAAGCATCACAAAACGTCTCGGAAGAATTATAAAAGAAAATTTATTTTCAACTTGGATTATTATCGTAACTTATGACTTGCGACTCAAAAGAACGATAACACTAAAAGGACTAATCGGAAAAAGGAATGAAATACAACTTTATATTCAACTTAGATTAAACAGTTAATTGTAACGTAAGGCTGCTATGTACTAACCCTACTGGATTCGCTCAATGTTAACCTATGGAGAAAATGCGTCTACTATTAACAGCTACATAAATGGCGATATCCAATAAAAATGGTATTTTCAGATAGCCCGAACCTTGCTCTATTCTGCACCTTGCAACCGGATTCATTTTTACCATGTTTTAATTATCTTGCTTACTTGTTTGTTTGTGTGTTTGTCCAGTACAAATCTTGCAATCGATTTTTATCTAATTTCCCGACTAGCTAGACATTTGAAACTTTTAGAATAGCCCAGAACACGATTAAAATGCATTTTTTAAATACTTTTAGCCATCTTTAAACAGAATTAAATAAATTTTCAGTTATTTTCAGTTAATTTTGTTTTGTAGACTGGTGCAGCGATCTATCGGCCGGAACGGGAACGAAAAGTCAAACGCAAGTTAACTTCCAATTAACTTCATTTCCTTTCAAGTTAATGGGATAATTCATCAAAAAAAAATTTAAAAAGTATTTATTAATACATAGAATTGTCAAGTTTATATGATTCAACAGAAAATTTAAAAACATGGTATATAAAAAGTTCTTTTTATCTTGTAACTAGCTGAAAACCCGCGCTTCGCTACGGAGTACATTCAAATTAAATACAACGGTCAATGTATGCAATTAATGCCAAAAATAAATAAATAAATAAATAAATATATATATATATATATATATAATGACAAAAAAAAACCAACAAACTATATTTATAAAAATTATCGTAACAGATATTTTTATATACAAAATAATGTAGAAGAAAATATTGAAATTAAATTAATAGAACATGCTAAACCATTTACTACAGTTTAAGGAACATATCTTTTACTGTATTTTAATATTTTTTGGATAATATCCAATCGTCTGCTGCATTAGAAAGAGAAAAAAAATTTTTTTGTCTATTTAGTTGTTACGCACGTGACGATAAATTTATTGAAAGTACCAGAAAAAGAAATCACGTGATCAGCATTTAATAAATTAAATTCTAAAAATTAATCTTTAAAAATTCACCAAAAAATCAGGAAATGGAGGTAAAAATTCGAAAAAAATTTCATTTTGAAGGAATTTTTATGATCTTTCTCGTGATATAAATTGTATAACCCTCAATGTATTATTTTAAATGTAAACGTAAAAAAAGTTTAAAAAACAGCTTAAAAATTTAATTTAAAAAAATCTAAGAAGAATTTTTGAAAAATATTTCTTAGTGCACCCCTACACTATTAGAAGAATCGCCATGCAAAATTTCAGCCCTTTAGGTCCAGCGGTTTGGTCTGTGCGTTGTATGTCAGTCAGTCAGTCAGTCAGTGAATGAATAAGTCAGTTACGGAACTGTTTTATATATATAAATTATATAAATTGCGTCCACCAAAGGAATTGATGAGTGTTTAAAACACACTAGACCAGATTTTTTCCCAAAATAATTTAGATTTTAAAATACAGGGTGTCAGGGCTATAAGTATCCAAATTTTATGGCTTATTTTTACGGAACTACCCATTAGAATTTTAAAAAAAATCATTTAAATAGAAAGTACATCTCACCAAGTTTTAATATCAATCAGATTTCGATCATAGTATCATAGATTTCGATGTGTGCACCTTTGTAGTGCGACAGACGTCTAAATGGTAATCCAGTTCTCTCAAAGTGTTTCGTAGCATATCAGGAGTAATTACCCGAATTGCTTGAATGATGCGCTTCTTCAACTCATCCACAGTTTCAATATTTTTGTTTATATACAACGGATTTAAGGGGACAGTGGACTTTCAAAATTGTGAAATTTGTCCAAAAATTCGATTTTTTTTTATTTTACTGAATTGTGAAACTACGGACGAGTATGACCGTGTTGCAAAATTAATTTTTAATTTCTGTGATTACTTTCCTAGTTATAGGCATTTGTATTTAATTAAGATATTATGTGGTTACTAATAGCAATAACTTTAAATGTGTTTTTCTCAAAATAAAAATTTTCATGTCATACGAATATTCAAACTGCTCCAGGCGCATTTCTAATTATCGTATTGCTTTGAAATTTAAGTTTTATATACTTAACTGTATATGAAATAAATTTTATTGAAAAAAATTATGCTTCGTAGCTCAGAATTTCTAAATTTTGTACTTGAAAAGACGATTTATAGGTATTTTGCGTAATAAAATGGGTGTTTTCACTATTATTAATTTTTCTCTTTATATTTTTAATGAATGCTTAAAATAAGCAATAAGTTTCATTGTTAGTTCTATAAGGTATCCTGTAAATAAAAATTACCGTATTATATGCAAAAGAGATCCGCATGGAACATTTTTAATTAGGCCAATTTTTGATATAATTAATAATTCATAATTGCTAAATTATTAATATTTCATCTTTAAATTTTAACCACTTTTACATATCTATGGTACTAATCATATATTAAAATTTCAAGCAAATCCATTCAAAACAAAAAAAAGTTAGGTTTGAAGGTCAAATGTCCCCTTAAGAAATACCCAAGCAAAAAAGTCTAATAACGCCTGATATGCTACGAAACACTTGGATAGAACTGGATTACCATTTAGACGTTTGTCGTGCTACGAAAGGTACACACATCGAAATCTATGATACTATGATAGAAATCTATGACTGATATTAAAACTTGGTGAGATGTTCTTTCTATTTAAATAATTTTTTTAAAATTCTAATGGGTACTTCCTTATTTAAAAAAAAATTTTAAAAATTATAAATTTCACTCATCAGAAATCTACATATTTTTGTCATACATTTTCACCATTTACAAAAATATCTTAAGGTTTAAAAATAAAAAATATAGGTTATATTGATACAAGAGGACTTATTCTATTGACGTTTAAAATTACAGAGATGTACTTGCAACAGATTTTGCAGGAAGTGTGCCATTACATGAAAAAATCACATTTTGAGAAAAACACAAAAAATACTTTCCCATTATATGGGATTTAAATGTATGTTTACATTTTTAAGTTGCTAATAATTGTTGTTAGAGTGTCAAAAAGTACATAAATTATATATACAGTCGAACCTCCATATATCGAACTTCCCTATATCGAAATTTTCTATATATCGAATTCTTAGCAAATCTCCATGTTCATTACATAGAAAAACTGTTTCTATATATCGAAAAAATCTCTATATATCGAAGTTTTTTTCAAGACAAATTGGGAGTTTTTATTCCACTTTAGAATAAAATCTCCCAAATTTTTGGCGTTTGAAACAATATTTTGTGTACTTCAATTCGTGGAAAATGTCCCTGATGAAGTTTTTAATGGACTGAATAAATGCGAGTATTTCTTTGATTGACTTTCCGCAAAACTGGCTGTTCAGCAAGATATTCGTAGTTTTTTTTTTTTTTTAAGAATGTAACTGTGATCACTGTAACCACTGTCTGGATTATTGTTTTTTAAAGATATATAGTACGCAATAAATCTTTCACATTAATTCATTTTTTAGTTATTAACTGTCATTTAATGTGATTCACATATAAATTGGAATTGGAGTTTCGTGTAAGAAAATTAGCTTTAATTTCAATGTTTTAGGAGAATTATTATAAAATTAAGATCAATTCTATAAATCGAAATTTCTATATATCGAATTTTTTTCCAGCATTTTGCTACTTCGACATATGGAGGTTCGACTGTATTTGTAATCTGCAGAATCTGCTCTATTTTTTAAGCCACAAATTCAACAATAAATTTTTGAAGGTATTTGACGTCCCAGTCCCCTTAAAAATAAGTCATAACTTTTGGATACTTTTAGCCCGGACACCCTGCATTATTTGCATTTAAAAAAATTAAAATGTCCCAAAGTGTAAAATTTCTATCTCTATAACGAAACACAATTTAAAAAAAAATCTTTCAGTCCAAGTCGACAGTCCTTGGGTAGATTTTCTCCATAGGTTAACAATGAGGTGAGCGAACACAATAGGTTAGTACACAGCAGCCTTAAGGCATCCAACATGGAAGAACAATTAACGTAACATTCAGAACGATACCCGTAGTAGAAACCAGTCGGAAGAATATCAAAATTCAAACTCTAATTTATTTTCAACATGGATTAACAATCTCGAGTTAAAACTTCCAACTTGGAAAAATAGTAAACGGTAGAGTTGGAACAGACGCAATAGAACTGCTCCGATTATTGAAACAAAAATCTATTTTCCTTCGCCCAGGATTAAAATTTGCTTAAAATAGTAACTTACTGTCCGACCACAGTACGAAGAACCACGGTTGGCATAGTGCCAAGACGATTCTATTCACGCTGTAGGTAAGGCTGCTGAGGAAGGAGGGGGAAAAATCTCGTATTCTCTCGACATTCTTTAGAATGGGTTACTAACTGCGCTTGCTTGCTTTTTCCTCGTCTGTTATTTTGATTATTATATTAAAATTAATGGATCCTTTACCCAACACAACTGCCCGGAATAAGCCGTTCCGTAGTGATTGTAAACGTATAATACACAATGTAATTAAATTGTGTGATAAAGAAGCACTAGAAGGAAATGTTATTGTTCCACTTTCGCAATCCCTAAAGAGAGCTAGTGAAATGACCGAGATATCAATGTCCAGTGTAAAAAGAATACGCAGAGAAGCAAAGGGTGAAGAAACTCCAAAATTTGAATCTCCGAGGAAACGGCAGAAAAAAAAAGAACCACCGAAAACGTAGCTTTAGATAATTTTGATTGTGATGTAATCCGAAAATATCCACTCCTATAAAACTCTTATTTTTTAAATAGATTTGCTTCTTTCTTTTTATTATTTTGAAATTATTATTCACATATTCGATCAAAAATAAAGTTTTAAAAAATAACTTTAAAATTGAGGACAAAAAGCAGTCTCGAATACATTCCGTATTTCATAAACAAACACATCCGAAAATCTAACGTTTCCCCTATTTTCTAAGTAGACTAGATTTTCTCGCGCATGCGTAACAGCTTCCAGGGACCTTGCTTCCGTGGTCGGACAGTATGACTCAAGTCGGAAGAACAGTAATCGTGATTATAAACACAATAAAATACGTTTAAACTGCTCGGAAATTTTTCCGACGTTTAAATGTCTCGAAAAAACTCAAATTTAGTTTCAACCTCTAAATTCCAAATTGGAAAAATACCAAATATAAAAGTTACAAAAACAAATGCAATAACAACTACTACGATTATCAGGCATAATAGAACTACTCTGATTATCTTTAAAAAATCATGTTTTCAAACAGGATTAAAATCTGTTTAAAATCGTAACTTACAACTCACAAGTCGGAAGAATAATAATCGTAATCAATAATCGTGATAATCAAGCAAGTGTATTTTAGCCTAATGGTTAGCGGGTCGCGAATCGATGCTGGGAATGCTCGGTTCGAGTCCCGACAACCGTCAAAGAATGTTCCCCTCTCTACGCCGCGTATGGGCATATTGAATGTGTAGGTCGGGAAGTCCCTCCGGGGGTTTTGCAAGGCTTCCCAGAGACTTTACGGGGCCTGGGGCAAGCTTCTGTTGGGGGCCCCAAGAAGAAAAAAAATGAAAAGAGACGAAAACCCACATTCAAATTAACTTACTCATACTTAAAATTTTATTACACGAATGATTAACATAATTATTATATTTCATTTCACTGCTTTCTTGTTATATTCTACAATAAATATGACATCTTCCATCCACAAAGCTTCTTTGCTAACTATTTTAGTAGTTAGAACTGTCTTCAATTTATTAGAGAGAATGTATTTTTTTAGCAATTAGGACTAAACAGTTATAGTTTTCATTTAAACTCAATCGCGTATTTTTCAGAAGACTATTTTGGAGTAAGAGAAATCTAATTAAGCGAATAATTTTTTTTTAAATATTTTTTTTCGGGAGGGGGGGGGGGGGGCTTTTTTCAGGGGATTATTTTGAATTTTGAAGTACGGTACAAGTTTCAGAATTTTTTTTTTGGATAAAATCTAATAAATTATTTTTTTTTAATTTTTTGGGGGCCCCTCCGGCAGTTCGGGGCCTGGGACAAAGTGCCCCAGTTGTCCCTCCCCCCTCTCTGGGCGGCCCTGTTCATCTATGATTCCGCTTATCTTATGACAGTTTACAATTCGTGCGAACAATTTTGACAATTATTCACAAACACCTGTTGATATTGGTAACATTAATTCAACTAATTCTTTAAAATGAAATTCATCGCGTGGACCAGTAGACTCATTTTCGAAAAAAAAAAATTCTCTTAGAAGAAGTTCGAAATCGAGCCCTTTTCCGTGACCCCCTAACCCGAAGAAATTCCCTCACGCTCACCTGTTTCCTCCGTGCAAACACGGCGCGATGCGGCGGAGCAGTTCGGCTGCTCACTGTAACCGCCCGATCGATGTCTAGCGCGAGCGGCAACTCAGGTGCAGACGCAAACGAGATCCTCCATTTGGAGGGGAAGGAGCTCCCCGGGATGGGAGATCCATCACAGTCACGTGGCCCCGGACGGTGACACTTCGTTGCGTAACCCGCATTTGGAATCGATATAGGGTTCTCTGGCGACCCTTACATAGAGAGGGGAGAGGCATCTTAGAGGCACTTCCGACCACTATCGAACTCCAGGTACCAAAACTTGACCGCGTTTATGCTGAAACTAAAAATCGCTTGATGACGTGAAGAGGATGGAGCAGAATTCGAAAACCATCAGACACATATACCGTATTTTTCGGACCATAAGACGCACCTCAAATTTATCGGATGATTTTTAGGAAAAAATATTTTGTACTTTGTTAGGTATATAAAGATATTTTCAATTTCTTACTTAATAATGATAAAAATATTTCAGCAAGTCTCTTCTAACGAAACTACCGCGGGTTATTAACGTAGGATTACTTATCGTTGCTTACCTCTTTGGGGGCGTCCATTAATTACGTGAGGCTTTTATGGGGAGGGGAGGAGGGAGTCGAGCCGAATCTCACCCAGTCTCACGTGGGGGAGAGGGGGGTTTCGGCAAATATCACGTCATTTTTTTCCGCAAGAAACAGTGTAAAATTGCGAGAAAACTGGGTTATATTAAGTAAAACATGTTTCTACACTAAAATATGGCTAAATCCTACACAATAGTTCCAGTAGTCACCCTTGAGACCACACACGAGTCCCCGTGGACTGAATTAGAATGAATATTCTTTTACGAATTTTAGTAGTTCCTATTTAAGTATTTTATTGTTCGATTTTCTCACTGTGATTCTAGACTACGTTCTTAGTAGTCTTAAAAACTAGTCTTAACTAGTCATAAATAAAAATAATTCAGCAAATTATGTTTTTTAAATAAATCCAACGCAATCAAGCACAGATTAACGCATTTACACTAAAAATACGCATTTTGAAAAATCTCACGTGAGATTAGGGGGGGAAGGGGGTCGAGCCAAATCTCACGACATCTCACCAAGGGGGGGGGCATGGGGTCGAAAAATCGCCAAAATCGCCTATCGTAATTAATGGACGCCCCCTTTTGTATGTAAACTAGCTGAATACCCGTAATTCGCTACGGAGTATATTCAAATTAAATACAACGGTCAATGTATACAATTAATGAAATATATATATATATATATATATATATATATATATATATATTTATAATAAATACAACGAGCAATGTATACAATTGGTGTGAAAAAAAAATATATTTATAGAAAAATCGTAACGGATATTTTTATAGACAAAATAATGTAGAAGAAAATATTGAAATTAAATCTAATAGAACATACTAAAGAATATAGTACAGTTAATATAGGATAGTATGAAGAACATTTCTTTTACTGTATTTTAATATTTTTTTTGGATAATGTCCAATCGTCTGCCGCATTAGCAAGAAAAAAAATTTTTTTTTTGTCTATTTCGTTGTTATACACGTGACGCAAATTTATAAGAAAAGAAACCACGTGATCAGCATTTAATAAATTAAATTCTAAAAATTAATCTTTAAAAATTCCCAAAAATCAGAAAATGGAGGTAAAGATTCGGAAAAGATTTCATTTCAAAGGAATTTTTATGATCTTTCTCGTGATATAAATTTTATAACCCTCGGATTATTATTTTAAATGCAAACTTTAAAGAATATTACAAAAACAGCTTAAAAATTTAATTTTAAATAATCTAAGAAGAATTTTTCAAAAATCTCTCTTAGTGCATCCCTACACTAAAAGAAGAATCGCCATGCAAAATTTCAGCCCTTTATGTCCAGCGGTTTGGTCTGTGCGTTATATCTCAGTCAGTCAGTTGCGGAACTGTTTTATATGTATAGATTTTTAAGAAAAAATATTTTGTATTTTGTCAGTTATATAAAGATATTTTCAATTTCTTACATAATAAAGATAAAAAATATATATAATGAAAAATGTATACAGTAAATATAATAAATAATATGTATAAAATATATATAATATATGTAATAAATATATATAATACAGTTGTACCCCGTTATAGCGAAACCGGTATATAACGAACTAACGGATATAACGAACGAAAATTCTGGTCCCGCCGTTTTCCTATTGTAAGTAATTTAATTAGTATAGTCGAACCCCGTTATAACGAACTTCAAGGGATCAAAGGTTTTGTTCGCTTTATCCGGTGGTTCGCTATAACCAAAATGCTAGAGTTCACAAAATGCATAACTCATTAGTTGCAATGTGTATTCAATAATGATGCATTAAAAAATTGATACAATCTATTAAAAATGATCGTTAATGAATTAAATCGACTAAAATCGATTACATTAAACTGACACAATGCAGTCGAACCCCGTTACAGCGAATTCGGTATATAACGAACTAACGAGTATAACGAACGAAACTTTTGGTCCCGCCGTTTTCGTATTGTAAGTAATTTAATTAGCATTGTGTCAGTTTCATGTAATCGATTTTAGTCGATTTAATTCATTCATGATCATTTTTAATAGATTTTATCAAATTTTTAATGCATCATTATTGACTACACATTGCAACTAATGATTTGTACATTTTGTGAACTCTAGCCATTTTTCTTAACGGTTCGGATGTAGCGAACCACCAGTGTTATAAAAATCTTAAATATATGCTCATCTTTACAAACTTCAGATAGTGGATAGCCCTGCCTGTCCCCTCTGCTGCAGTGGTGCGGCGATGAGTGCTGATCATCTCCTCGTTTGTCCAGCCCTCACAAAGAACTGCATCTTTTCCCGATAGTGGGAAGCCAGAGACTTTCTGAACAATTTTTCTTCTTAATTCTTTCTGTGTGTGTTTCATGTTTTACTGTTTGTTTGGTTCGTGTATTTGAGTTTTTGTATAACAGTATACTTTATATGCATACATTTGTCTTTTGTGTATTGATCTCTGTACGGCGTTAGGATAATGTCTGTATCTCCTGCTGCATTGGAAATAAAAAATAAATAAATAAAAATCTTAAATTCATGGTCGTTTAAAAACGGTGAAATCGATTTTTTTTATCGCTGCGGACTTCGTGGGCCATTTCTTGGGTTCTCCTGAACCACCAGTTAATATTTAATGTACTAGACCAAATGTGATGGCCGAATCGCAAGCATTGAATACCAGAATGTCTGAGTTTAGAGTCTGTGAGTTGGAGGCCTACTATTGGCATGGATAGCCGTTTGGAATGGCTTTAAGCAGTAGGTCCCGGTATAATGAGTCCTCGTGTAACAAAATATGACGGTAGTATTCTCAACCAACTCAACTCAAGTAGATCAAATGTAACCTGACCAAATGTCGCCAAATGGTACGTATAGGAAATTAAAGACTTAAATCTATATACAAAAGCTAGCAGTCACACATCAAAATCCACTGTAAATTTCCTAAAAGAAATGGAACAAAAAAATGGTATCAAGGCCATACCCTTCACTGATATCCCTACAAAATCTCCCGATGTATCACCTATGGATTTTTGTGCTTTCGGACTTTTAAAATCTGCATTATCCAAACGTCGTCCCAAAACCCTTACAGGACTCTGGAAAGCTGTTCAGGAGGAATGGGATGGAATACCTCTTCTTACACTTCAAAAGTCATTATTATCCTGGAAATTGCGGTGTCGAAAGATAGTTCAGAATAAGGGATGTCAAATAGAACATTTAAAACACAAGAATTTTATGTAATTTAGTTTTGTGAATACAATATACATCGTCTAAATAATGTGTGAACAGCCTCTGTATATATAAAACAGTTCCGTAACTGACTGACTGGCTGACTGACTGACAGATAACGCACAGACCGCTGGACCTAAAGGGTTGAAAATTTTCATGGCGATGATTCTTCTTATAGTGTAGGGGTGCACTAAGAAAGATTTTTGAAAAATTCTTCTGAGATTGCTTTAAAATTAAATTTTTAAGCTGTTTTTGCAACATTCTTTAAAGTTTGCGTTTAAAATAATAATTTGAGGGTAATAAAATTTATATCAAGAGAAAGATCATAAAAATTTCTTTAAAATGAAATCTTTTTCGAATCTTTACCTCCATTTTCTGATTTTTGGTGAATTTTTAAAGATTCATTTTTAGAATTTAATTTATTAAATGCTGATCGCGTGGTTTCTTTTCTTTTTGTGATACTTTAAACTGATTTTGCGTCACGTGCATAACAACGAAATAAATTGCAAAAGAAATATCAAAATACGGTAAAAGATAAAATTTAACCACTAGACTAATTGAGATGGAAGTATTTTAAGAATTTACTTCAAATTAGTATGTTTTATGGATATCAAACATACAAATTAATTGCATACATTGACCGTTGTATTTATTATAAATATATTTTGGGTTTTTTTTTTCTTGCATCAATAGCATACATTGACCGTTGCATTTAATTTCAATGTACTCCGTAGCGAAGCACGGGTATTCAGCTAATAGCTCCATAAATAGGTAATCCATGACAAAATGCATAAAAGCTACCAAATAGGCGGTGCTTAAAGCAAAAGTATATATCTCCAGCGTAGAGGTAGCCTTGGACCTAGGTTTCGCCTTTACTGTGGGCTCCTCAGCAAGGCTGAGTACGCTCGGGGACAAGGAATTCCTAATGCGCGAATTTTCGAAAATTTTAAGGGCGAAATCTAGGTCCAAGGCCACCTGTAGGCTGAAGATTTATAGTATTTTTGCTTGATCTACGCCCAGGGCCGGGCCGATCCACAGTGGCGCCTGAGGCAAGTTTTAAAAACGGCTATTTTAACCTTTCTGTGGGAACATCTGCTTCTCAGGCATCTGTGGTTTATTTATTGAACGCAGCCCCCTATACCCTTCGACCTTGGGTATTGTGAGTCTACACATGTTTCAGTCAACATCTTGTCTTCAGTGCGGAATTTATTTCCAGACACTTGTAATGATACATAAAACACTCTATTTAAAACAAATAGCTTCATTGAACGAAAGAAATAGGCATCTCTGTGACCGAGAGATCCCGGTTTCCAATCCTGAAGGTCCAGAAAAGTTTACTAAAACTTGCAAAGAAAGATGGCGGCAAACAAATAACAAGGCAACAAGGATTTTCATGGACTTGTAATGATACATAAAACACTATTTAAAAGAAACAGCTTCATCGAACGGAAAAAATAGGCATCTCTGTAACCGAGAAATCCCGGTATCGAACACAGATGGTCCAAACAAGTTTGGTAAAAATTACAAATAAAGATGGCGACAACCGAATAACAACGCAACAAGGATTTTCAGAGACTTATCATGAGACATAAAAGACTCTATTTAAAACAAACAGCTTTCTCGAACGAAAGAAAAGGGCATCTCTGTAACCCAGAGATCCCGGTTTCGAACCCTGATGGTTCAGAAAAGTTAACTAAAAAATGCAAAGAAAGATGGCGGCAAATGAATAACAACGCAACAAGGATTTGCATAAACTTGTAATAATACATAAAACACTCTATTTAAAACAAATAGCTTCATTGAACGAAAGAAATAGGCATCTCTGTGACCGAGAGATCCCGGTTTCCAATCCTGAAGGTCCAGAAAAGTTTACTAAAAACTTACAAAGAAAGATGGCGGCAAACAAATAACAAGGCAACAAGGATTTTCATGGACTTGTAATGATACGTAAAACACTATTTAAAAGAAACATCTTCATCGAACGGAAAAAATAGGCATCTCTGTAACCGAGAAATCCCGGTATCGAACACAGATGGTCCAAACAAGTTTGGTAAAAATTACAAATAAAGATGGCGACAACCGAATAACAACGCAACAAGGATTTTCAGAGACTTATCATGAGACATAAAAGACTCTATTTAAAACAAACAGCTTTCTCGAACGAAAGAAAAGGGCATCTCTGTAACCCAGAGATCCCGGTTTCGAACCCTGATGGTTCAGAAAAGTTAACTAAAAAATGCAAAGAAAGATGGCGGCAAATGAATAACAACGCAACAAGGATTTGCATAAACTTGTAATAATACATAAAACACTCTATTTAAAACAAATAGCTTCATTGAACGAAAGAAATAGGCATCTCTGTAACCGAGAGATCTCGGTTTCAAATCCTGGTGGTCCAGAAAAGTTTGCTAAAAACTGCAAAGAAAGATGCGGCAAATGAATAACAACGTAACATGGATTTCTAGAAACTTGTTATGAAACATAAAACACTCTATTTAAAACAAATAACTTCACTGAACGAAAGAAATGGATATCTCTGTAACTGGGAGATCCCGCTTTCGAACCCTGATTGTGAAGAAAAGTTTGCTAAAAATTGCAAAGAAAGATGGAGGCAAATGAATGACAACGCAACAAGGACTTCTAGAGACTTGTTATGAAACATAAAACACTCAATTTAAAACAAATAGCTTCATTGAACGAAAGAAATAGGCATCTCTGTAATCAATTGATCCCGGTATCGAACCCTGGTGGTCCAGAAAAGTTTGCTAAAAATTGCAAAGAAAGATGGCGGCAAATGAATGACAACGCAACAAGGACTTCTAGAGACTTGTTATCAAACATAAAACACTCTTTTTAAAACAAATAGCTTCATTGAACGAAAGAAATAGGCATCTCTGTAACCAAGAGATCCCGGTATCGAAACCTGGTGGTCCAGAAAAGTTTGCTAAAAATTTCAAAGAAAGATGGCGGCAAATGAATGACAACGCAACAAGGACTTCTAGAGACTTGTTATGAAACATAAAACACTCTTTTTAAAACAAATAGCTTCATTGAACGAAAGAAATAGGCATCTCTGTAACCAAGAGATCCCGGTATCGAAACCTGGTGGTCCAGAAAAGTTTGCTAAAAATTTCAAAGAAAGATGGCGGCAAATGAATGACAACGCAACAAGGACTTCTAGAGACTTGTTATGAAACATAAAACACTCTTTTTAAAACAAATAGCTTCATTGAACGAAAGAAATAGGCATCTCTGTAACCAAGAGATCCCGGTATCGAACCCTGGTGGTCCAGAAAAGTTTGCTAAAAATTGCAAAGAAAGACGGTGGCAAACAAATAACAACGCAACAAGGATTTCCAGAGACTTGTAATGATACATAAAACACTCTATTTAAAACAAATAGCTTCATTGAACGAAATAAATAGGCGTCTTCGGACGAAGAACACGGAACGACAATTTCAGGTAATAAAACAGAGTTCTTAGTTTTATTTCCTATACAGCCAAACTTCTCCGCTCATTAATGGTTTGAGAGAAGTTGAAAAAGAGAAAAGCGGAGACAAAAAACACAAAAACAACGGAGAGAGGGAAACCTCATTAGGAAAGGAAGAGAAGCCGACGCACTTGCGCAACGGTGGCAGTTAACTATCAGAGAAATATTTCACTTCAGAAAGGAGCGGCGGATAAATGGGGAGAACCGGCAGTGGTTTGCTCGTAAAAGCACCCCGCATCTCTATTTATCGAATTCCGAGCGCAGACGATAAAAAGATTCCTGGTGCGCTCATAGCTTTCCAAACAAACAACCTTGGCGTGTAATAACTGTCCGAGATACTCCGACAGAAAACTTCTCCCTCGGAACAAACGCGGCAGTAAATTTTTACGCTTTCACGGGTTAACAGAATGGAAAGGAAGTTGACAGTTTTCCATACGCAGGATTACACGCATTTATTGGGTGGAATTATTAGCACCAGTGGAATATGTGAATTACGCCCGATTTCTTCGGCTTAAGTGACGAGAATTGAGCTTTATTTTAAGAACTGTGCGAAGCTTAAGTCTGCTGTGTACTAACCCAATTGGATTTGCTCACTTCAGTGTTAACCCATGGATAAAATGTGTCTATTATTGACAGCTACATAAATGTTGATAATCCAATAAAAATGGTATTTTCAGATAGCCCGAAATTTTCTGCACTTTGCAACCGCA
>OU015499.1:125550865-125560865 GCA_907164885.2 Dolomedes plantarius | reverse complement strand
TACGAAGACACGCTTGTATATAAACCTCGAAACAACTTGATAGTTAATTAAGCTTGCGTTTAAGTCAGTGAATGGACATCGCTTTTCACTCAAGATATCACTCAAAACAGATACAGGTAACCCCCGTATAACACGGCACTTCTGTAGCACGGATTCACTCTAACACGGTTCGAGAATTGGGAACATCGCCGTATAACACGGTACTTTTATAGCACGGTTCACTCTAACACGGTTCGAGAGAGGTAAAACCCTCGTACAACATGAAATGTAATAAAAACTATTGAAAGCGAACTTTATCTAATTTGAAATTAGGGAAATCCCCGTACAACAGCCCAATAAAAATGATAAAACTTTTAAGTGGGAAATATACCTCATTTGACATTTTTCATTCGAGCGGGTACGTACTATCAAATTTTCCTGCATAATTTTCGTGGAAGAAGAAATTGATGAAGCAGGTTTGGTACAGGGTGTCCAGCGAAGAAGTGCTCGAGAACAAAGGTCTGTAGAAGAATGCAACAAACGGTATTTTTATAGTGAAAGCTGTAAGAATTTTATACACTAATTTCCGAAATAGTTACAAAAGCTGCTAACAGATGGCGCTGTACAACTCGTATCAGCATGCTTATATAAACTTGTAGTCTTTGCAATCACTACATCACAATCTTTTCAAAATGCCCACCATTCGCTCTATGGAGGTGGCGCGATAAAATTTGCCATCATACCCTGTAGTTTCTCAACAGAAATTGATTCAGCTGCCACATCGATCGCCGATTGAAGCTCTCCCAGCGTGATGGGATGGTTCCCGTAGACAGTATCTTTTAATGTGCCACACAAAAAATAGTCACAAGGACTCAGGTCCGGGGAATGTGGAGTTCAATCCATGCCTGCGGCTCTATTGCTAAAAGCTGCTAACAGCGCCCTCTGTTAACAGCTTTTGTAACTATTTCGAAAATTAGTGTATAAAATTCTTACAGCTTTCACGATAAACATGCCGTTTGTTGCATTCTTCTACGGATCTTTGTTCTCGAGATTTTTCAATTTGAAATCAGGTACTTCTTCGCTGGACACCCTGTAGAAATGATTCCATGATAACCCAGATGATGATAGCGACGAAGACGAAGTACGTGAAGACGAAGAAATTAAGAAGTTTACTCTACAAAGCATAAAGAAAGGCCTAGGCTTAGCCGAACAGTTAGAGTCATATTTCTTAAATATCCTTCAAATGAAAGGATCACAAAGTTTAAAAGAGAACTTCATAAAAGCTTAGCACCATATAAGAAAATTTATAAAGATCTTTTAACTAAAAGCAAGCGATCTAAAATAACAGATTTTTTTTCAAAAGGTAGAGCATGGATCTGAAGATAATGCAGAATAATTAGAAGATAAAAAGAACTTTTTATATACCATGTTTTTAAATTTTCTATTGAATCATATAAACTTGACAATTCCATGCATTAATAAATACTTTTTTAAAATTTTTTTGATGAATTATCCCATCAACTTGAAAGAAAATGAAATTAATTGGAAGTTAACTTGCGTTTAACTTTTCGTTCCCATCCCGGTCGATAGATGGCGGCACCAGTCCTCTAAACAAAATTAACTGAAAATGAATTCAATACTGCTTAAAGGTGGCTAAAAGTATTAAAATAATGCATTGTCATCGTGTTCTGAGCTATTCTAAAAGTTTCAAATGTCTAGCTAGTCGGGAAGTTAGTCAAAAATCGATTGCAAGATTTGTACTGGACAAACACACACACAAACAAACAAGAAAGCAAGTTAATAAAAACATGGTAAAAATACTCAGAGGCTAAGGATATCTTGCCAAAAAGAAAATGCCCTCAGTTAATAGTGCTTAGTGATGACGAAAAAAACATTGTTTAATTCATATTAATATGTATTACTTCTTAAGAAAATTTTAATAAAGAAATTTATCTTAATTATGAAAATATAATAGCACGTTTTTTCAATTTTTGGAACCTAACCCCACTTTTCGTACTAGTTCTTTGTTTCGTATAACAAAGAATTCGCATAACACGGCAATTTTTTTTTTAAACATAACTCCCGTGTTATAAGGGGGGTTTACCTGTATATGAGTCAATTTCCAAGTTCTTATTTATTTTCTCTCTTTTAACACCGACGGCTGCAGCTCAGCGAAGCTGAAACCAATTACGCCCTACCTTTCGATTTCTCGCAGTCCAGTACGTGGAGAGCGAGTCACCAGATCTGAATCCGACGCTGCTTAATGGGTGGCGACAACCCACGACGTCGCGACATCCACCCACATCCATCCGAAAAGCTGCTTCATTAGCAAGCAGTCCGGACTATTCCGAAAGTGTCCCCTGGCAACCGAACACATTTGCTTCATGTCTGAATGCATACACTGAGCAAGGCAGATCTCGCACCATGTGTAATACAGTGGCGTAAAGAAAATATGACTAGGTGGGGGGCGTTAGGTTGGGGGTTTGTGGTAAGTGACCCAGCTATTATTATTTTACTAGAAGGTAACCCGCCATTTTGACGTCATAATGGAAAAAGTATATGAAAGTTAAAAAATATCCTGAATTATCTAAAATATTGCATTTAATCCACACCTTGTAAAAGCAATCCCTTTCATTATTTTTTTATTTATTTAGTTTTTCATGCGATTGGAGTAGTAGACTGCCATCCAACCCGTCATTTTGACGTCATAATACTAAAAATGACGTCATAATGAAAAATTTATATGAAAGTTAAAAATTTTTTTTACAGTTCACTACGCGATTCATTCACATTCAAGTTTGTTGTTTACTTTCAGAATTCATCGCAAAAGTAAACAGATTTTTAAAAACTGTTAAATATACAGCTAAAAGCATCCAATTTTTTTTAGTTCTGAATGTTTTATAGAAAAATAGGCTGAACAAACGTGATTTGATGGAGAAGATATTTGTTTTTAGGTAAGAAAAAATTCTGATCCAAATCTGAAATTGAAATTAAGCCTATCCGGCGGTTTGTTTACTGAGGGCTTCAATTGAAAGATGAGTACAGCCCGGAAGTGTCATACAGAGACAACGGCTATTATATATAGGACTAGATGGTACCCGTCAAAACTTGACGGTTATTAAGTAAACATTCCAATAAAAAAAAGGGTTCATAACCTTATTAAAATATTAGAAATTCATATGAAAGCCACGCGTGCTGGTAATTTAGAAATATTCAATAAAACACTTAAAAAAAATGTAAGAATATTTTGCGGTTATATTATGTATTCGCTTTGAAAAGCAAGCTACCGTACAGACATTTTTGAACATACCACTATCCATGCACCGAGTTTGCAACTTTCCGAAAATACAAAATTTGATATTATTGTAATATCTGGTTAAAATAATCCCTATATATAAAACGCGTAGGTATGCGGCACAAAAATCTACGATATTTCTACACTTCGAATGGCAACGGCTGCAACTACCGGATGTAAACAGCGGCTGTCCGCAATTTAAAACCGCGTGTGTGTAGTGGCCGCATAAGTTACAACCGCTGATCTTTTGACAATACATGTTTAGACCTATCAAATCCAGTGTTTAACCATGGACAGTTGTATGTAGGTTTATCTAGAATCCATTCTTTTGATTCTGTCGCTTTAGTATCTCCTACTTTTGAAATACTCAAATCTGTATATCAAGAAGTTTTATGAATATCATAGTTGAAATCCACACTATATTTTAAGTACTTGCTGAATTTTTGCTCCATTTTATAAGTGAGGAAATTTTCCCAAGAATTTATTATTTAATATGATTAAGTGTAGATATCTGAATTGTGAACAGTAATACATACAGAGAGTGATGTAATCAACACTGTATTTAAAATTTCCCCCCAACAATTTCTTATTTCTTGTAATGGTAAAGTGTAGATATCTTAATTTTGAAAAATTGCTGAATTTTTGCTCCATTTTATAAATGAAGAA
Source organism: Dolomedes plantarius (assembly GCA_907164885.2). Lineage (NCBI taxonomy): Eukaryota > Metazoa > Arthropoda > Arachnida > Araneae > Dolomedidae > Dolomedes > Dolomedes plantarius. Next base: position 125,556,925 of record OU015499.1, on the reverse strand, counting down.
ATTTTCGCAGCAATTTATTATTTAATATGATTAAGTGTAGATATCTGAATTGTTAACAGTAATGCATACAGAGAGTGATGTAATCAACACTATATTTCAAATTTTCCCCCTGCAATTTCTTATTTGTTGTAATGATAAAGTATAGATATCTTAATTTTGAAAAATAGTACATACAAAGAGGGATGTAATTTTTAAAATCATTGATGTGGGCTTTCTCAGTCTTATCTTTACCCCTTAACAACATATATTTATGATGACAGGTAATTGTAACATTCCTTACATATGTCACTTTCAGTTGCGTTGTTTTGCAAAAGGAAATTTAAAACTAAAAGTGACCATGCTGGTCACGCAGTGGCTAGTATGGTTAAAATATAAATATATATATATATATATATAAAAAAAAAGATGAATGAATGACTAACTTCATGTTTACATTTTCATGTCCCGAATACATAAAATGAATACTTGTTATTAATTTAATTGAAACGCTATGAAAACGTGAAAGGTATCGGAAAATTTACCGACTTTTAAAAATTTAAGAAAATTTTGCCGTTATGTTAGGTATTCGCTCTGAAAAGCACACTACTATACAGTACATACCGTAGATAGTACATGTAAAAACGTGATGAATGAATGACTAACTTCATGTTTACATTTTCAAGTCCCGAATATATAAAATGAATACTTGTTATTAATTTAATTGAAACGCTATGAAAACGTGAAAGGTATTGGAAAATTTACCGACTTTTAAAAATTTAAGAAAATTTTGCCGTTATGTTAGGTATTCGCCCTGAAAAGCACACTACTATACAGTTCATACCGTAGATAGTACCTGTCAAAACTTGATGGTAAGTAATTGAACAGTTCCAATAAAAAAAGATTCATAACCTTGTTAAAATATAAGAAATTTTTACAGAATATTAGAAAATAATATTCTGTAAAAATGTAAACATGAAGTTAGTCATTCATTCATCTTATAAAAAAAAAGATGAATGAATGACTAACTTCATATTTACATTTTCATGTCCCGAATATATAAAATGAATACTTGTTATTAATTCAATTGAAACGCTATGAAAACGTGAATCGGAAAATTACAATCCGAAAATTACAATCGGAAAATTACAGACTTTTAAAAATTTAAGAAAATTTTGCCGTTATGTTAGGTATTCGCTCTGAAAAGCACACTACTATACAGTACATACCGTAGATAGTACATGTAAAAACGTGAATATTAGAAAATAATATACTGTTTTGCAACCTGATGTGTTGCAATTTAGAACATTGAAATTTACTTGAATGTTTGCTGTCTGATTTGTTAATTTTAAATTGTTTTCTAATTTGAAGGTGAAATTTTTTAATACTTTTTTTATTAGATCTGAAAAATAAAGTAATATAATTCGAGAAAGTGGCACAAAACAAAATAATAAAATGTCCCCTTATAATCACCTGAAATATTGTTTTAAGGTGACTGCCTACATTTGGAGCCAATTTTTTAAAAAAATCATTTTTTAAAGATTTTTTGTTTTTTATGGTAAAATAGCACTTGAAAATTAAAAAATAAACAAAAACTTGCCAGTAAATACCATACTTTCTTATAAATTGGTCAATTTGAAGTAATTTTCAATGAAAATTAGCTAAAATGCGACACATATGACAGTTATCTTAAATGACCCACAATCTAAGAGAAATTTTAAAATACAAAAATGTTGCAATATGAAAATTTCCCCCGATTCATCATTCCTATCCTTATAAAAACAGCTCCAAACACAGTGGCGTATGCAGGGGAGGGGTTATTGGGGGTTAACCCCCCCCCCATTTTTTCTGATTACATATATTACTTAAATAGGTTCAAGCTCTGCACTGATTGCTCAAAACTACTTTTTCATAGTAACCCCCCCCCCCCACTTTTGAAAATTTCGGCATAGGCTGCTGCCCAAACAAAAACTATTTAACTATTTATTATTATGCATCAATTATTCAGCGTCATTTCATTAACAATAGCATCTAAAACATTTCCCGAAAATTTTATCAAATTATATGTATTATTGTGTGAAATATCATGATAACGGTAAAGATTTGTGCTAAAAACATAATTCTGAGAAAAACTCAGTTCAAGTTGTTTGCCTTTTCAATTTTGTAGCAGACATTTTTTAAAATAGCTATAACTCTGCTTCTAGTTGATGTAGAATGAAAATCCAAACGGTTTTGAAAAGAGAAAAGATTGAATTGCACGATTCCTGGAAAAAATAAAATTGACCAAAATAGTCAAAAAATGACATTTTCAACGTAGGCAGTCACCTTAAAAGATACACTATCATCGCAATAGAATGCTTTACTAAAAATTATTACAGTGAGGTTTTTTTTAAAAAATATTGAAGCTTATAATTAAAAAAAACGTTCTTGGAAAAAAAAGCATGCTTGCAGCTGATTTTAAAATCCGACTTGTACAGTCTAACTAATGCAGCCAGATATTTAGAAACAATACTGCTAATTCAATCTATTTCAATGTAATATAAATATTTTATATAATCATGTATTATGCTATATATATGTATAAATAGGCTATGTATAAATATATTAAACAAAAATAAAATATATAAATAAAATCAGATTAAAATATCATGCAAATTATTCACGTGCAAATAATTTTTGCATGTGTATTTCAATTTAATGTACATATATTATATCTTATGCTATATATATGTATAAATAGGCTAAGTATAAATATATTAAGCAAAAATACAATATATAAAGAAAATCGGATTAAAATATCATGCAAATTATTCACGTGCAAAAAATTTTTGCACGTGTATTTCAATTTAATGTACATATATTATATATTATGCTATATATATGTATAAATAGGCTATGTATAAATATATTAAGCAAAAATAAAATATATAAAGAAAATCAGATTAAAATATCATACAAATTATTCACGTGCAAAAAATTTTTGCACGTGTATTTCAATTTAATGTACATATATTATATGTTATGCTATATATATGTATAAATAGGCTATGTATAAATATATTAAGCAAAAATAAAATATATAAAGAAAATCAGATTAAAATATCATGCAAATTATTCACGTGCAAAAAACTTTTGCACCTGAATATATTTAATGTACATATATATATTTAATGTACATATATATAATGACATTATATCTTATGCTATATATATGTATAAATAGGCTATGTATAAATATATTAAGCAAAAATAAAATCAGATTAAAATATCATGCAAATTATTCACGTGCAAAAAATTTTTGCATGTGTATTTCAATTTAATGTACATATATTATATCTTATGGTATATATATTTCAATTAAATGCTGTATTTCAATTTAATGTACATATATTATATATTGTTAAATATATATTTATATATATGTATAAATATATAAATATATGTATAAATATATATTAAGCAAAAATAATATATATAAACTAAAGAAATTCTGATTAAAAATCATACAAAGTTATTGAATCGTTACTAAACACGTATTAGATGTGGAATATATAAAATTCCATGTGTTGTAAATGCAAAAAATCTGTATACTGAAGATTTGGCCTTTTGAACCGGCTAGCTTTTGTGACGTACAGTTTGGAACATATCACTGCGCATGCGTCAAGTTTGCAACTAAATTCGACATTATTGTAATATTAAATTGTAATACTGTATTGCAATATATATTATATATTATGTATTAAAAAATATATAGTATATATTAAAATATATATATTATATATGGTTAAAATAATGAAAACCTGTTTTACTATGAAAAAAATTCTGATTCAATTTTTCTTAAATTAACGAATCACGGTGAATGAATGACTCACTTGTGTTTACATTTTCAAGTTCTGAGTAACACTATGATAACGCGAAAGGTGGCGGAAAAGAGATAATTCTCTAATGAAGAGATAATTTTGAAATAAAATTGATCGAAATAAAGTTGATTTGTGTCGATATTACGCTGTTTTAATTACAATTATTTGGGTTTAGTTGGCAAATAATCTTTTTGAACTTTACTTTTAACTTGTTAAGCCTAACTCATAAAACAAAATGGATGCCAAATGGATGGATATGAGGTGGTCGCTCCGGACGCGTTACGGACAGAGTCGACTACAGAACACGGCAACTATTATAAGGATTCATCTGGAAATTTAAGACCACCTGATGGGCGGAAACCCGTAATCCTCCCTCTTGATTGTCCTTCTATTTTAATCTTAAGACGAACGTGAAAGGATAGGGAAATGACTTGACTAGCGTTCAGAACATCTGTTTGAAAAGCTGGAGTTTCTGCGTTCGATTCCAGTTTAGGGCTGCTGTATACTAACCCTATTGGATTTGCTCACCTCAATGTTAACCTATGGAGAAAATGTGTCCACTGACTGCCGACTTGGATTGAAAGATTTTTTCAAAATTGTACTCCGTAACAGAGAAAGAAATTTTACACCTTGGGGCATTTTTTAGTTCTTTTAAAAAAAAATGCAAATATTTTAAAATTTAAATTATTCGAGAAAAAAAAAATCTGGTGTAGTGTGTTTTAAAAGCTCATCCATTCCTTTTGTGGACTAAATTTATAAAATGAATCCTGTAGCAAGGTGCAGAAAAGTTCAGGCTATCTGGAAATACAGTAACCACCGCTTATAGTGATCAGTGGGTATAAGAATCAACCGTTTATAAGAATCGATATCTCGAAAACAAAAACAAATGTATTATTTCCATGTTAAAATTTTCGCTTTAAAGAATCAATCCACCGGTTTAAAGAATCAGTTTACACTCTTCGCTTTCCTTTCATTTTTCAAAAAAAGCCACTTAAACCCTCAAAAGGCACGAAGTTCTTTCTTTAAAATATTTTTTAAAGAAAGAGTGATAAGATGGGATGGAATACAGACGTAAAATGCGTTCCTTTCTTTGTTAGACATAACATAATAGTTTTCCCTTAAACGCTTTAGCACATCACTGTCCTATTAGCTTGACCCGGGGGCATCTTTACCCGACCGGGTCCGATTAATTTTTCTCCACTGGCAAACAAAGACAGGGAATCTTTTATCCCACCTCCCACATCCTGGTTGCGGCTTCCTGGACCCTGAAACACACAAATCTTCGAAGTGTCCACTGACTTAGGCAAACGTGACATTAGTAGATTCAGCACGTTATCAAACCATGAAACGTAAGCTAGATGGTGAATCGTCGTCTGAGACTATTGGTATTGAAAGCGTATAGAGGTATTGAAAGCGTATTGGTATTGAAAAAGGTATAAACAGCCTCCTGAAAACTTCATTACGTCAAACTACCATAGAACACTTTTTCTTGCTCCCTTCCTATAGTTGAAATGTTAAAACTGTTAAGCAGGTATCTTGTAACAAATATTGGAATTTTTCTTCTCTTACTATAATTATTTGTATCTACTTATAACTCTAGAAATTAAGTTGTATTTTTAAAACTATAAAAAATAATTTTAATAAAAGATAATTAACGTAAATTAAAGAGTATTTTATGGTAAATTATCTAATATATGTTTATATAGGTGTGTGTGTTCCTGTCCCAAAACCTAAATTTCGGCTATAAGAATCAACCGCTTATAAGAATCAAAAACAGTAATAACAAACGTGATTCTTATAAGCGGAAATCACTGTACCACTTTTGCTGGATTATCTGCATTTATTGAGCTGTCAATAGTAGACACATTCGCTCCATAGGTTAACACTGAGGTAAACGAATCGAATAAGGGTAGTACACAGCAGCCTTAAGAGGATGGTGGACCTTTCAAAGCGATTTTTGAAATTTTTACTTTAGAGATATGAAATTTTGCAAATATATGCATTAAAGTATAACAATATTAAACCCCTTATAAAATTTAATAAATTTTTTTTTAAAAATTTAATTAAAAAATTGAAATTAAATTACCTTTTTTTAAAAAATGCTCCTTGCGACTCAATTTTTAACTTTTCCTCTTAATTTTGCATTTATATTGCTTATAAGTATATTTTTGAACAAAGTTATGTATTTTTTGTAATTTCGTTGAATAGTTAATTTTTAGGGAAT